>JAQFYP010001584.1:0-15049 GCA_034694865.1 Bilobella braunerae
TATTGGAGACCGCTCACTATTTCAATTTCCCCTCCTGACCCCCCGCCCACTATTAGAGACCCGTCCATTATTGGAACTTATTAGAAGTTTTACAATCGTTTTGTATTAGGTGGAATTGCAGAGCACGGTTACGCTACCTTCATGAAACGCTTTAATAAAGGCATTTTTCATTACCAAAGCAGCAGCAGTGAACAATCCAAGAATGCTTTTGTCTTTGTAAGTCTGCATCAGAACGATAAATTATTAATACGTTGTACAATATACAAATCCGCTTGAAAAATCGTATTACATACATTAGTACATGCTGTTCCACTTGTCTGTCAATAAATTGGGAAACTGCGTAGAAGGCTCTTGTTGAATTTTCAAGTATTACAACACATTTAAGTATATTAAGGCGTTTAAGGCACACGTAATTACTTGATGCCTTAAAATACTTTTAAAACTTGTTGTAAATACTTGCAATTGCATCCATGCTGCCATGTATCACAACAACTTTCTGAGACAAATTTGAGAAACCCCGCTGCTTATGTATTTAAAAATAGTTGACTGTTTGCAAACTTTTTTTGACTTCGGCGTTTTTAAGCGGCGAAGCTACTTTATGTATTAGCTCTGTCTCTCCATGCGCCCGTCCGAGTATCACGATTACCTGAGAAGCCACACAACAAATCTCAAATCTGTTTGGAGATATGTTCCTTCATATCCGACCCAGTTCAAGTTTGTTTTTGTTTAACCCCAAGTGACCCTCTTGGGGGTCAAAGGTCAATTTCAAAGATATCATTCCATGATAACTTGAAAATGACCGCTACAAAAGTTGTTCCTTTTATGCAGCGGAACTACATTTGTATAGGGTACTTTTCTATGTACACTTTCTGTTTCACTTTTGTTGCACAAAAGAAAAGTTATCACGGTTCCGAAGACACTGGAGTCCGATTTTACCCCCGAAATAACCAAAATTTACCTTTCCTTACCTTTACCTTTCAATGTCAAACAGTATATTTGCAAGATTTAGAAGGTCAAAATGGTGCCGTGAAACCCCGAGACCCTGTTCAGTTTCATAATTTACAACAATGGCAGGTTTTGTTGCATTACATTTTTCTAATGAATCTTATAATTCACCTAATTTTTTACGCGACTTGTGTGTACTGTTTTACCATAGGTTATTATACAAATACGTCGTTGCGCGCATCACAAACGAAGAGAACTTTATTATAGTTGCAAGGAACATCAAACATAAATTAGGCAGTATCTCTGCGAACCTTTCATTACTAGAACAGGCAACCGTGTTAAACGATATGATTTTACTCACAGGCACAAAAAGTATCATTTGGACTAACAACCATGGAGCCTAAATATGTCAAAAGTCTCGTCAGTATTCCGGGCCTAAAAGCCCTGCTTTTATCATTAGAAGTCAACGAAGCTTTCAAGCAAGGTCAATCAAAGTTTAATTGGTCTGAATACTTTCAGAGCGTTTTTGAATACTATTTTGCAGAGGTAATTTTTACGTGAATGTTTAAATTTTGAAACTTGCCTCCACTTACACACATTATAGAGATTATATAAATTTGCGGACAATCATGCCAAGATTTGCCGAATAGTTTTTAGACAATTATTTTCTTACTATTTATATTTTAAAACTGCAAATAACGTCAAAAATATGTGCAACGTGAACCATTAGTTATAATTCCAGGTACCCGAAGAGGAAGTATTTGCATTTGGAGTGGACGTCTTTTTCGACTCTACCAACAACACAGTTTGGGTTGGGGTTACTATTATGAAAAGTATGATTTGCATGTGTGTGGTCATCTAATATTACAAAAACTTGTACTACTACTAAATTTTTGTTATTGTTTACATTTGTTAGAAAGTCAACTCATAAATGATATCATACTGGCACGACCCTGGTTACCTATGAGTGTCGACGTAAGTATTTCCAATTAAATAAAGCGCGAAAAAAGGCGGGTAGTGGGGTGGGGCGGTTTTAGAAATTGAAGTTTCCGTAAAAATTTTAATCTTATTCTTTTACATTGTACAACTTCAAAATTTAGTTTGGAATTGACATTTAAGTAGTGGGTAACTTTGCACAATTTTTTTTTAATTAAAACGGAACAACTTGAATTTTGGTACATTTTACAGTGAGTTTATAAACAAATTTGTGTATACTCTAATCAATTTAGGCAACACTTGCTGCACTGCAAGCCTACCAAACTTTTGCGTTGACAAATGACCTAAGTCTTAGTTTTAAAATGCATGTGAAATATTGTAAATATAAAACTCAACTCGGCGAAGCCCCACGCACAAATGTAGATCAATTATTAGTGTCCGGGCTAGAAGATTTTTTGAACAGCGATGTGAGGCCAATTTCCGAATTATTGAGCCATACCAGGCCCAAGGTACGTATCTGCAATCTCCTAAGTTACTAATTAAATTATTTAGCTTGAGAGCTAGAATAAACAAAAGTCAGTTTGGAGGCTGAGCTACTTTATATAAATAGTAGTTGATGTGTTGAAGTGGTTTGCTTATAATTCTAGGGAGGATCAGTTGATGCCACACAAAGGCTAGTGGCAACTCAAACAAAATGTCTTACTCATGCCTTTGTGATTTTGATTGATGGCGACAAAATTCACGTTATAGATGTTGTGCAATCCGGTAAGATACTAGTTACTACAATAGATGCTAGATACAGATTGTAAGCAATTGATGGTAAGTCAACGTGGCCATAAACACCTAAATAAATTGAGTTAGTTCAAGTTGGCAATAAGAAAACCAAATTGTAAATTTGTCTGGTGTAATGGTCAAAGTTGTAAATTAAAATATTTCTAAAAAATTTCAAGCATTGACAGTGGAGTTGGTGAGTGCCACAAACAAATACAGCATAACTGCACAGCAGCGTATACTAGAAAACCAAAATGAATTTCTACTTTATATTTAAGACTACATACTACTAGTTGACAACTTTTTATTGTGGGTGATCAGTGCCAAGTAAAGTTTGACTTATATCTAAAAATACTTGCTTTCAAAGACCATGAAGTTTATCGAATATTTTACTTAAATTTTTTAACAGTCGCGGTATCTCCTCAGGCGCCAATTTCAAATGTAGTAGCAGTTGCTCCAACAACCACGGTAAACGATGTCCCACTACAACCGCTGTCTTTCAGGCCAGCTACACCAAGTAAACATTCAACAAGTATTACAAGCACTTGCTTGATGTAAACTAGAAGTGTTAACTGCATATTTTTTATGAAAAATTTTAGCAGATAGCCCCACGAACCCCCAATTAGAGTCAGGAATTGGGTTGCCGCCAAAAAATTACGATGATAACAAAATCCAACATCAGTCAATACAAAGTCAGTACTTATTATCAATTAGACTGTGTTTAAGTTTAGAATAGACTGGATCTATATTTAAAATAAACTAAAGAATACTTACCTTATAAGTTCTTTTTCACCAACAGTTGCAAAAATTTATGTTCCTGGCTATCCACCAACCAATGATTCTACATTACCAATCCCAAGTAAATATACAAGTTATGAAAACAAACTTGCTTGTCATGAACTACTACTTTGACAAAATTGTTTCACAAAAAATTTAGCAGGCGGCGTATCTTCTGCAATGCCGATATCAAACGAAATGCCTCCTTTACCAAGTAAGACAGAAGATACTGTTTCAGGTCAATCACCAGTTGCTCACCAAGTATCAACGATACCATGTAAACATTACAACATAAACAAACGTTTAATTATCATAAGCAAAAAACTAACATGATTGTTTTCTAAAATTTTAGCAGGCAGTGTACCTCCTGTAACGATGATACCTAATTCGATGGCTTCTTCTCCCACGATGACGGAAGCTAATCCATTGAGTGAATCACCAGCTACCAGCTCAGGATCACCAATAACTAGTAAACGTGACAACTCAAACAAACGCTTACTTGACATAAACACAAACTAACGTTTTAAAAGTTTACGCAGGCGGCGTATCTCCTGCATCGTCGATGTCTAATGCACTAGATCCTTCTCCTGCGGAAGCTAATGTGCCGGATCGTAGTAGCTTAAAGCCATTTGATATTTCAGCATCTTTATTGTCCGCTAAAGGAGGAGATGATATTCTGAGTCCGGAACTGTCGACGCAAAGTAACCACAAACTATAAATATCTTGTGGTTCTTATTTTACAAATTTTGAATGATCATTTTGAAATTTTGTCCATTTGTCGCAGACAACGTGGCTACTGAAGCGCCGATTGCTTTGCCTGAAATTTTGTTAGCCGATGTTGAGAAACCCACATCATCTGTGTCAAGTAATTTGATTATTGCTATTTAAAAAGTACCATAATTACCTTAAAATTAAGTCTAATGTAGCAATACCATGAGCTTGTATTGCTTGTGCATAGTAACATACTAAATCTTTAGAAATGATACTGTCAGCCTTGCAGAAGATTCCAATGAAAACAGTTAAAAGCTATAATCATAAATAATTCTATTTAGAATTTTCCACACCACCCACATAAACATAATTAAAAGTTTAAACAAAAACAAGTAGGAAGTACTGATTGAAGCACTTATAATCTATGAATAAGCATTGCATTAATTTCAAAATTCCAAATGCCGTCGGGCATTTTGGAAATTGCCTTGCATTCGCCTCAAATTCCATTGCAATAGAATTTTCTCGTACAATTGCTGGGTAATAATGTAACGGTGTGTTTCTTTATTACAAATCAACTACATAAGGGTGGAAGTCCGAGTGTTTATGACCCTTGTCCTAGCTTGCGTAGGTGCCGAGATAAAATCTCGGCAGCCGCACAAAAAAGTGAGTGGTGTAGTAGTGGTGAGTGGAAGCCTCGAAAGTTGCGGTCGTGGAGGGTGGGCTTGGTCCGAGTCCCGCGAAAAACAGGGTTCGGCCTCTGCCTAAGCAGATGCCCCTCGGTGGTCAACCCCACGTTCTCTGTTCAGCAGAAAACTTTCAGCCTCAATCCTTGGAACTTCCGAGTCAACTCTCAGGCCGAGACCACCCTCCCCAACTCACTAGCACAAGTAATCTTGTTGACCAGGCCATAGAAGAATGTCAAATAGCATCAAAAAAATTGTTAGACGGATTTGTATTAAAACTAAAGGACCGTCACTTGACATTCCTGCTTAGCGGCAGGTCAACATGTAAGGGAGTAGTTAGGAATATTGTAGGAAGGACTCATTAGCATACAAGTATGCAAGGGAATGTAGCCTTCTGAATTATTAGAAGACTATTGACAAACTTTATCGGATTATTTCCATACCCTCTTAGCCTAGTCACAAGGATACTGGCATACACAAGTCAGAGGCATTTTCAGGAAAAACCAATAGCAAAGTCTGTTTTTATTTGGCTGACCGTGGAAAATCAAATTCACCTTCTCAGGCGGGCTTGTTTAGAGAGACTTAACAAGCCAACATATAGACAGATTTGCAGTATATATTCTATACTACACATTTGTAATTCACGTAGTTCAATGCTCAGTTGCACAGTAAAAAATTAATATCCCTTATGTCTAAGATCTAGAACAATTGAAGACACCGACAAGTAATACCAATTTGGCAAGCAGTTTGCCAAATATGCCTATGCCTACAGAAAATGAACAAGAGAAGACAACACAGACGCCAAGCATGTCACCAAAAGGCAAGTACATATGCTAGATGCATGTTTATTTTTTTTATAGGAATTGTAGTAGCGGAAGCGAAGCGAATGCTACTTATGTTTTCGTTAAGTCTGTCCGTTCGTCTGTCCGTCTGTCTGGGTATAATTTATATCTCAGGAACTACTCAACCGATCTCCAAGCGGTTTTCGGATATAAGTTCCATGATATCCGACCCAGTTCAAGTTTATTTTAGTTTGACCGGAAGTGACCCCTTTGGGGGTCAAAGGTCAAGGTCAAAAATATCATTCTACGACAAAACGGAAAATGACCCGTACAAAAGTTGTACGTCTTATTTATGTGAACAACATTTGTATAGGAGATTTTTTTCTGTGACCCCCAAATGACCCCCAAAATGACCCCTTGACCTCAAAATGACCTTTCAAGGTCAAACCCTACTTTTGAATGAAACAAAAATGTATGATGGTTTGAATGACCCCAGAGCCTCTATTGACCCGGAAATGACCCCTTGACCTCCAAATGACCTTTCAATGTCAAACTTTACTTTTACATGGAACAAAAATTTATGATATTCCTGATGACCCTAGAGCCTTTTTTCACCCGAAAATGGCCCTTGACCTCCAAAAACCCGGACTTCTCTTTTCTAGTCGAATGATTTTAGTAAATTTCTAATTCAAACATTCCTACTTCCGCTACTGGTTGACCGTTTTACCACGGTTTATTTCTAATGTTTTGAAAATTGCGTTTGACAAACGACAATTTACATGATTTCGCCCTGAACTCAAATTTCCTAATTCCTAGTTCCTTCACAATCCCAATAACCCTGCCTAAATATTTACACGTCTTTCTTGGTTTTTTACTTATAGAAGCATTGCTCTATTACTAGTTGCGCAGTGACACTACAAACAATCATAAAAGAATTAGAATACTAATACATATTTTTAACAAGTTCAACATTTCTAATATGACATGTTTTATGTTTTATTTTTTGAGTTTCTAAAGAGCACACCTTACGTGAATTACAAATATATCATCTTCTGCTGACTTGCAACATTGTCAGATAAATTTTCAATTTATATACATCTTTATTCTTAAAATATTTATGGGATTTAACAGTTTGAGATTTAACGCGGTTCCCCCTCTTGCAACTCCTTAGGTCAAAACAAAATCCTCTTGTCTTAGGTCGTTGTTGTTTGGCTAGTCTAAAAGCAAATTGATAACTGCTTCATTTGCCACGCTGTAATCTCGCTATGTTATTTTGCAAGGCTCGAAAACAAAGCATGTTTTTTAGGTTTCTCTTTTTTTGTGTCTCTTTTTTTGTGGATGATGGTTCCACAAAAAGTCACTTGTATTTCAAACTTATACAATAAGAATGGACATTGTTTTTGTTTGATTTTTATTTAAAAAAAATTATGGAGCAGAGGAGTGCTAAGAAGCAGCGCGGCTTTACGGTTGAATGTAATTCTACTTAACTTAAATTAAACCAAAAATTAAAATAGAAATCCTCCTGTTGTAGGACGGAGTTTTTTGGATAGCATAACACATTTTAGTTCCTTGAAAACAACCAAAAGCTTTATTGCTTACATTGTCTAATTAAAATTTCAATTCTATTGTGATCTTTATAACTGAAATTGTTTAGAAAATCCACCGGTGTATTCCACAGAACTAGTATTTGAAGTCTTCTTAATTTATGAATTCAAATCTCGAGGAACACCGCCGAACATAAATTTATTATGCTGTATTTCATTTTCAGAATCATTTTTGTACTAAGTTTTGTATAAATTATGGCCCCGAGACTGGTTCTGTAAAATTTCAAACTCACAAACGTTTCTGAGAGACCTTCCTCACTGTACTCACGCATTTTTAAGTTTATCGCACTGTTGTTTGAGGCCAAAATTTTCAAATTCCAATAAGTGAATTTTTTTAATGGCGGACTTCAGTGTTTTAGTAAGCGGGCTAATACAATAAAGGCAATTTGTAAAATTCTTTATGTGAATTTTGCAGAGGAAATTCAATTCTGCAGGATGCTGCATAAATTGTGTCAATTACAAAAATATTAAATTTAAAAAAAATCACTTGATAAATTTTACAACAAAAATTAATAATAAATGATATGTTAGGAGCCTAACTAAAGTTGTACATATGTGGTAAATTCAGAGGTGACAACAGAAGGATTTTTCTGAATCACTTGCTGTACCTTTTAATTAAGACCAAAATTTTAATTCAAATTGTGATTAACAATTATCAACAATTAACTTATCATATAATAAGGTTTAAAATTGTGCCTTACATAAAATTTGGATTGTCCTCACTACTGCCCTAGAACGAGAGAGATTGTTTGGCTAACTTTGACTACATAATTATCTTAATTGCAAAGGAGCGCTGCTGAGCAGCATTTATCTATCTACATGAAGCAAGTGAAATGTCTGCACCCTACCTGAAAAAGTGTTCTTTTAAAAAAAGGTTCTTTTAGAAAAGGGTTCTTTTAGAAAAGGGTTCTTTTAGAAAAGGGTTCTTTTAAAAAAAGATTCTTTTAAAAAAGGGTTCTTCTATAAAAGAGTTTTTAAAAAAAAAGGTTCTTTTATAAAAGAGTATTTTTTTAAAAAAAGGTTCATTTCAAAAAGGGTTGTTTTAAAATAGGTGTTTTTAAAAAAGGATTCTTTTTAAAAAGGGTTTTTTTTAAAAAAAAAAAAAAAGGTATTTCTACCAGCGCATGCGCATGCAAGCGAAATAGCCGCATGCGGAAAAAGTCTCTATCGCCCCAAACGACCCCCGAAATGACCCCTTTACCTCAAAATTATATTTCAAGGTCAAACGCTAACAAACAAACAAAAAGTTATTATGGTCCCGATGACCCCAGAGCTCCCCTTCACGCAAAAATGACCTCAAAATGACCTTTCAAGGTGAAATTCTACTTTTGCATAAAACGGAAAAATATGATGTTTCGAAGGACCCCAGAGGACCCTTGAGCCGGAAATGACCTCTTGACCTCAAAATGACTTTTCAAGGCCAAACCCTTGATAATAATTAGTCGATTTACGTTTTTGCGCAATTACATTTAACGCAGTTTGTTGATGCGTTTGGATGCATCATGTGAATTTTCTTGGTTTATATAGTTTGTTTGTCTTGGAATCCAAATACGACTAGCCGCACAATGTTGCCGGCAACTGCGGCTAGTTAATATATAATAGTATCTGAAAATTAATAATAAAAACAAGTCGGTGCCCATCGGCAGCGTTGCGTGAAGTGGAGGTGAATTTTTGTGTAACCAAGGGAAGGATTGACACCCGTTGGAGGTCCTTCCTTCTAGGCTTCTCGATCTTTAAGAAAAGAGATTGTTTTTCAATCTCAGGTACAAGCATATTAATGTTTGAGTTGAGATGCTCCAATTTTCAAAGCAGCGAAACCTTTTTTTTTCAACACACAATAATAAAAAACTTCATTGGAAATCCTATATCACTTTCTTGCATAACAAGGTAAATGTATACGCATCAGCACTTTTATATATATGAGCCCAAATCAAACCTCGTTCCCTTACACGCAATTTGCACTTCAGTTTTTGGCAGAGATCTAACTAATATCTATGGGCTGTACCTTACCTACAGGTCCCCTGCTACCTGCGAATTCGTCAACTACGGCAACTCCGTCACTACTTGCAACTTCATCACCTCTTGCTGTTCCGCTTTCTCAACCATTCAATTCGCCTCAAGTTATAAATCCGCAAAACAATCTTGATCAAGTCACGCCTACTTCCCAAATTGCAGGTACACCACAATCCAACAATTTCCCAACACCTACATCTGCACAAAAACCAACGGATGAGGCTGTGAATCCCTCGCTCAAGCCAGGTTTCTACGGATCGGTAGCGCGTACATACTTGAAGGCAGTAACCAGTTCACCTACAATAAAACCTGATCTTGTGAAGGCAAAACTAGAAAGTTCAAAAAAAAATTTGACCAATGAACAAGATACGAGTATGATGTCAACTGATAATCTAAAGCAAGGGGTATTGGGCTTAATTGAGACGTTTGAAGCCAAGATTGAGGCACAAACACCCCCATCAAGTAAGCTTTATAATTGAAATAACTCATTATTTGATACTCAAAGTCAAAGCGCCGTTAACTTTCGTCTAGAGTTTGGTCAACAAAAGTTTCCCGTTCTAAAATTACAACAATTAAATGTCTTGCTGGGTGCCTTTGGCGACTATTTGTTGCAGTGTATAGAAATATTACACACAATGAAACCGTAGTGTTGTGGCTATGTTTTACTTTCTGTGGCCCAACAAATTAGTGTAGACAAAAAGGGTATTCACCATTCCAAAATTTGACGAATTTGTAAACGCTTTCCTTCGTTGCTTTTGGCGACAAATTGCAACAGTGTGAGAACACTGCTTTAAAAATTACAATTGAATTCTCAGTCCTATTGTACAAAATTATTATTTCTTTTCATGCCTATTATCTAGACCAATTGAAGCCCATGCTTACCAAGGCAAGTAGTTTGCCAAATATTCCTACTGAAAAAGAACCAGAGAAGGCAACACAGACGACAAGCTTGTCACCACAAGGCAAGTACATATTCAAGTAGTATATGTTTATTTTCATTCAGATTTTACTTATACCTAGTGTTTTGAAAATTTCTAGGCGTTTGACAATAGACAAATCACATCACAGGTTTGGTGATATGAAGTTGGCACCATATCACCGTAAAGTTGGCACCTCATTTCCCGCACCGTGAGTTTAGCACCTCAAATCGGCACTTCACTAGAATTATGCAGTATAGCAAACCGTGCAGCCAGCACCTCATCACCTCAAAGTTTTTCTTGAAAGTTAAGGTGATGAGGTTGACTTAACACATGTGTTTATTTGTGTGAAGTCAGCACCGTCATTCCAGGACTTCATCTAAAAAAAACTTTAATCGAATTGTAAAAAGTAAGAATAAGGATTTATTATAATAAATGTTAGCACCTTCATCACCTGAAGCTACGAAAGTAAAAATTGCCAATTTATTAGTAAAACGCCGCTTAATTTTGTTTGCTTTAGATTTTAAAATCAGATGTATCGCAAAGTAAATGTATATGGTTTTATTTAGCAACTTGTATTAGTTAAAATTGTAATATCTGAATTTTTTGAATTTCTCTCGTAATAAGTAGGTTTTTATTCCGTCAATATTCTTTAATACTCTCCAATCTGCTCGGGAGATAACCAATTACACTTCTTCTACGGGGTTGTCAACATGGCCTACGGCATTAGGAGTAATATTTTTCACCTAACATGGTTTAATGTAATGTAAGTTCGTGTAACTCAGGTATCAATGCTGGACAAAGAGAAGGTTGTATCGGAGAATTGATGGCGCCTGGTTTCCAACAAGGTTGTAGTTAATTTTAATATTCTTGAAGTGCAAGCTCGTGTGCCAAAAAAAATTTCAAGACAGTTTAGTAGGACACAATAGATGAAAATTTTAAAGCTACAGGGTGGAGAGACACTCTCGACTGCGTACACTTCTTCAAACTTGATATTAAATTTTCCTTCTTGGCAGCCGATATCTGTTCTTGAAAAAATAGCGCGTTACAGTTCTAATGAAGATATCTTTAACGAAGGAGAATTTACTTCTATACAAGGCAAGGAGAGATGGCAAAAGTTTTTGTTTGTTGTGTCTGGATAGGAGTCTCCCATTTTCGTTGCTAGTATTCTCTCAAATAAGGTGATGACATTCGTGTCTAAAAGGTTCTGAGGATGTTAGTTGAATGAAGTGAAACGTTTTTTTTATAACTTCATGTTAAAGATAAATGAATGATACTTGGTACTTTCATAATCCTGCCTTGCATTATACAGAGGAAATTGTCAATTGAGAATATGTTCAAAAATGACACTTTATTTTTCATACAAGTATATTGCCACCCTATTGATTCCGGGTGAACGAGTAAAACATGGAACATACACACTTTTGTTAACGCCGTGTGTAGAAGCATAGAAGAGAAGAGCCGCTACCCGTAATTGAAAAATCAAAAACTTACACTGACTTGTAACCGTTTGTTTTGTACACCGACGCTATTACCGCACTTAGATTTTTTGCGTTTCTGTCGTTACATTCCTGTCTTTAGACTCCAGCGTAGCTGCACTAAAATTGCTCAGCTTTAAATAAAAATTGAAATGTACAATACATAGTCCAACCCTCGAAAGCCGAGTGGTTAGAGCCCTATCTCTAGCCATGGACGGACACGGGTTCGAGTCCCAGTGTCGCCAATATGGAAGTGGTTTTTTTTTTCGAAAGATTTTCCCACTTTTCTTGCCCGAATGGGGTATTGGAGGTGAGGTGGGGCAGTTGGGGTGCGAGTGTGACCTGGGGTTGTAGTTGAGGATGATGGACTGGGGTCAGTATGCGTAAGACGGTTGTTCCTATCTCTTGGCAAAGGCGGAGTAGTGGTAGGGCGCTAGCCTATTCGAGCTCTAGCAGAAAGCCCTTCTGTTTCACTCCTCAATGCTTCTTACCAACCCCTCGATCCCAGCCACCCACCTCCCCACTATGACCAGATACCACCTACTACAACACTCCACAAATGTTGACGAATCTTTAGTGGAAATGTCAAAGAACAAAAAAAAATACAATACAATACATACATTACATTACCTGTGCTAATAAGTTCGGCATCCGTTCCTGATTTACATTTTTAGATTGTACAATAATGAAGCATGTCAGTCTCCCTATGGGATTTAACATCCAGAAAAAGTTAGAATCATAATTCATTCTTGACATCGAATTTATCCAGGTACTGTCACCAACCCCCAGCGTACAGCTGTAACAGCGTTTACTGATCTCTACTCAGCAAAAAAAAAAGTAGTATACTTAAAACATATATAGCAATTGTACCTATTTTAATTTGCGCGGTCACGTGGTTTCTGTAATTTTGAGAAGCTGGGAAAGCAAGAATCGGCACGTCAAGCTGATGTATAAGACTTTGTAAATAAGCCCTAAAACTGTAAGACCGGAAAACGTGTTTAAGGTCTAAGCAGTGACTTTTATTTCCTAGGCCTTAACTAAATAAAAGTGACAGACAACGGCTGCTTAAAAGTGCCCGAAAAACAGGGTTAATTGGCACTTGACCTAATCTATGCTCTCTAGGGCTACCATATCCTTATGGCCTACGGGTATAATCATACCTATTTTTTTAAGAGGTACACTAAACCTAGGGGTGGCGACGAGAACAACGAGGATGAAAGGGACAAGGGCCTTTCCACGTGCCTTTCCGGGCACGTGACGCATCCGAGGTCCCATCCCATAAAGGCTCTTGCCTCTCTCAGTAGGATCCATATTACCAATTTTGTTCAGGTTTTCCAAGTAGAAATTTACCTTTGACTTTTACTTCATTAGGAAAATTTCAACTTGAAAAATTGCTGACCCTGTACAATTGAAAAGTTTTGAAGAAGCTGCAGTTATGCCACGACCTGACATCTTTATTCAGCACACTTTTACATATTGCCAGCATTGCAAATCCTCTTTAAAATAACATCACTAAGGCGTAATAGTGACACATTTAATGCATTGGTACATTGTAAATTATATAAATACATTGAAAATTATATGTTTTTTTTTTTCAAAATAATATCATATTTCCTGCTGCTAATTTTTTTTTCACGCGAATTTGTTTTAAATATATTATTTTTAAATCTTTATTTCACACAACGTAAATCTTGCAATATGTGCCAGGGCTTATAATAGAAGTTGGGAGTTGACTTTAGTAGAGACCCGGTTTATATTTGATTTTGAACGATAGACATCGAAATACTTACAAAAGCTTTAGCAAAATACTAAAAAATTCAAGAGGATAACATGTTTTATAACTAATTTTTGTCGAATCAAAGACTAGTTTCATCCAAAACTACTTTGATTAAATGACAAGTTGAAATCAATTTTTTAAAATTTTGATTTAAGAAATAGTTAGTATTTAGATGGAGCATGCATGCATTCTGCATGGAGCACCGGTGCAAATCGGAAACACGGCAAAAAACGGAATAACCGATTCTTTTGCACACTTTTGTGTAGGTCTTGTATGTATTTTAATTGTATTTTAAAGCTGTATTTTAGTTTACTCGGTTATTTGTTATAAAAAATTTGATTTCTACCAACTTTGATGCTAAGTTAGTTGACACTTTAATTATAACATGAAAATTAAGTTAATACTTCTAGCTCTATAGTCAAATCTTAACAAACTCCGTCGTTTGCAATTTAACAGATTTTACAGCTAGCTACAAAGGTTACTGATAAATTCAAATAGTTACTACATAATGCATCACATTACAATTTGAAAGTTACTTTTAAAACGAGCTCTTGAATCTTCTTGTTAGGAAAGGGTTTTTAGTAGAATATAATAACAAATTCACAAAAATGTTTGTTTTAGGCTTGTTGCATGCCAAATTCCCCTGAAGCTGCCCTAGAGTTTATTATAACAACACTGTTGCACACGATGGGTTTACACTGAACGTAATGCTGATTCAAGTTTTTTTTTGCTAGAACCTCGGTTTGTGAAATAAAGTTAAAGCGAGTAAAAAAAACTTTACACGTGCATTTTCTTTAAGAAGAAGTAAACAAGTTTGTTTATGCCACAAATGGAAATTGACTCAAAGTTACTTTAGTTAAAAAAAAGTTGGTTACACATTGACAGTACAATTTACATCAAATCCTCTCAATTATAATTGTTAGGTTATTTTATCCCATGTCAATTATATTAGTTTGATTAACCCCTTTTTCTTCCCTTCTAGATAACCAATGAATAAATACCACAATATAGTACATCTCAAATCATACTTCTTTTCCAAGTTTTGTGACGTTTGTATTTATTAGAATTATCTGTAATGATTATTATTGAAATAGTGTATACCATTTGTTGACAAGTCCTCTTTTTTTTATACATTGAATTGATTTTTTGATCTGGTTTGGTGGAGCAGGGTACAATTTCTGCGGGGGAGGAATAGGTGGTGAGAGGGATGAAAAATGGATTACGTGTCGCCACCCACATTTTAAATGCGTTAATGCCTGCGGTTAGCTGTAAAGAGCTCATAAAGGAGTATTATTTCAGGATTAATATAATTAATCCAACAGTATTTGTTAAAACAAATTGTTTAAATTTATTGTCTGACATGGGACCTACTTAACCTGTAAGTCGAGTACAGGCATATGGGTCATTCAGGGTGTTAGACTAGAGTTAATAAGTTTTTTAGGAAAAATTGTCTGCCTAACTCATAAATAAATTTCCCGCCAATTTTCAAAATTTCGATTTTTGGAAATTTTCAAAGGGGGGACCATTGATATCTGTGAATTTCCCATGTAATATCCCATAAACGATTTGCCAAAACTAATTTTCAGCCACATTTAGTTAATCACAATTATTACAACAATTTACACTGTTACACTACTAAAGTATTGCTAATGTAT
>JAQFYP010001585.1:0-15042 GCA_034694865.1 Bilobella braunerae
CTCCCCCACTCACTCGCACACAGAATCATATGTTCAGCATATGTTGACCAGGCCTTAGGCGAATGTCAATTAGCATCCAAAAAAAAAAAGTCTTCGCAACTACTGTTGGGACGCATTTTATTGGCACCGGGTATCCTGCTCTTCAAATCGCTAATTTCCTTCTTCATACAGATGTCAAAATCAACAGTCTAATACTCGATAGAACTTCTTTTTTTCTGGTAAAGCATTATTCCAAAGCAAGAAAGCCTTGGAATAATTTTGGCGAGTGATCGGTAGAATTTTGTAAATTTTGGGAGATTTTAAGGCTCTTTCTAACTTTGGTTTAAACCATTGGTTTTAACCATGACACCCTGGTTTGTGTATCAGCAAAGGTATCATTTTTTGCAATTGAATTGGAATTGTAAAATTTTTATTGTATTTTGGTTTTAAAATTGTAATTTAGTTTTACATTTGCATTTTGGTTTTGCAATTGCAATTTAGTTTTACAATTGCATTTTAGTTCTACAATCAAATTTTGGTTTTGCAATTGCATTTTAGTTCTTCAATTGCATTTTAGTTCTACAATTAAATTTTGGTTTTGCTATTGCATTTTAGTTTTGCAATTGCATTCTTGTTTTGCAATTACATTTTGCGTTTGAAATAGCATTTTGGTTTTGCAATTGCATTTTGGTTTTGCAATTGTATTCAGGTATTGCATTTGAAATTGGATTTTGGGTTTGCAATTGCATTTTAGTTTTGAAATTTTATTTTGCGTTTGCAATTGCAATTTGCTTGTGCGATTGCACTTCGGTTTTGCAGTTGCATTTTGGTTTTGCAATGGCGTTTTGGTTTTGCAATTGCAGTTTGCTTTTGAAATTGCATTTTGGTTTTTCAATTGCCATTTGATTTTGCAATTGTATTTTAGTTATGCAATTGCAATTTTTATGTGCAATTGCATTTTGATTTTGCAATGGCAGGTTGGTTTTGCAATTGGATTTTGGTTTTGCAATTGCAATTTGCATTTGATATTGCATTTTGGTTTGCAATTGCATTTTAGTTTTGCAATTGCATTTTGATTTAGCAATTGCATTTTGATTTAGCAATTGCATTTTGGTTTTGCAATTGCATTTTGGTTTTGCAATTGCATACTGGCTTTGCAATTACATTTTAGTTTTGCAATTGCATTTTGGTTTTGCAATTGCATTTTGGTTTTGCAATTGCATTTTGCTTTTGCAATTGCATTTTAGTTTTGCATTTGCATTTTGGTTTTGCAATTGCATTTTAGTTTTGCAATTGCATTTTGATTTTGCATTAGTAATTTTATTTTTAATGTATTTCGATTTACTGCTACCGATATTTACCCGTTCTGTTGAAAACTGCAGCAAGGTTAGCCCACGTTAGCATATCGTGAATTTTCAAAATTCCGCAAGGGGGGAGTACGTGAAACTTAAAAAACTTCGTGTTAAATTCCATAAGAATTCTCGTCAATGACACTGGCCAAAACGTTTTTTGAATTTGGCGGCGAGTTTGTGGTAGAGGTGGGACTCCGGTCCGAAACTTTTGGATATATCCTGTCCTATCCTATCCGTGCGGATTGGATAAGGATGGATATGGATTTTGAAACGGATGGATGGGGTGGATAATTTGAGAGGATGAAAGTAACGGATACGGGATGGATGGATAATTGAGGCTACGGATACGGATATTTGCTAATATCCTATCCGTCCATTTTTGTATATATTTTGGGCGGGACAATAGAAAACGTATAAAACAGTTGACAAAACTGGTGCATGAAATCTCATGCATGTTGACCAAAGCTCGTTTAGGTTCGATATTTAAACAGTGTGCAATTTTTCTTCACAAAATCCGATTTTGTGCTCACAAATTTTATTCATGCGCAATTTTTGCAAAGCAAAGCTTAGAATAAAAAATTTATATTAAAATTTCAGATAATAGGTTCCATGCGTTTGGCAATATCATTACCTACTATTTGCAAAATTATTCGTTTCACTAGAAGACGGTTTTCTTATAAAGCACTTTTAGCACTTTTGTTTTGTATTTGATTTTGTTATTTTATTTTCTGTTGATTTATTGCAGTAAAGTGAAATTGGTATACTTTAAAATTCATGTTTTCAGAAAACTAATAAATTTATTTAGCATTTGCTTTGAAACGGGTAACGGATAAAAGCGGCGGATTATCCATTTGGATAGGATAATTTTTTTTAATTGGATTGGATAGGAGCGGATGGATAATATTTTGTCACGGATAGACGGATACGGATATATTTTTGGCGAATCGGTTTGGATTCGGATGGATAGGATATCTGTTTTGGTGTATCCGTCCCTAGTTTGTGGCCATGGCATGAAAACCAAATTATGCGTTAAACTATTCTCCTCCCACCGTTCACCTAATGCAAAACAATATAGGAAATTTTTCCAAATGTTTAGCATTGTACAAATTAATAATATGGAAGAAGAGTATAATATATTTTTCCAATATTTTGTAATGTATTTTGGAATATTAAAAAAAAAAATTTCCAGAAGCTCTAAATTTATCTAAAATATAATATGTTACACAAGCTATAAAACACCTCACACTTTGCTAGACAGTTCTGTTCCTAGGAATGCCTTATTCTACCTATTAGTATTTAAAGCTCAAATTTAGTTGCTGCAGCAGCAAATTATAAAATAAAGCTTTTATTTTCCTACAACAGGTGTTTATCTAACATAACACAACTCACAACGTTAGGGGGAAATGGAAGTGTTGAAATTCTTTATTGCTGTGGTTCTAGTAAATGTAGGCAAATCCGACGAAATTACTGTAGAAGGGGCAATTGACCTAAGTGGAAGTCCTGTGAAGGGCTCACTTATATTCACGACTTGTGACAACATAGCCAAGGGTGAAGGACAATTTGCAAGCGTTGTGATTGGTAAAACACATTTTAATATTCGTTTGAACAAAGCTAGAATTTGTACTTTCAAAAGGTAAATTGTAATTAAAAAACTTTGGAAATAACGAGTAATTAAAATGGCAGTTCTCAGAAATCTTAAAGTATATGTAAAATAACATTAATTATTATACATTATTAATAGTATTATTATATATCAAATGTGAAACATATTACATTGAATATAATACTATATAATATATAATCTACTATATAACCACATTACTAGGTCTGTTTTAATATTGTATTGCTTTAAGTTTATATCTTATAAAAGTAACCGCTCTTTTAATATTGCTTAAATGAGGCCAACAATAACAGAAATAATTCCGAAGGGAAACCATTAACTTGAAATTTTGTTAACTTACGATATATTTTTTATAATGAAATAGATTTTTTCTAACACAAGATTTCCTAGTTAGTAATTTCTTCCCTAAAAATCTAGCTTAATACTAAAGTTTTTAATTTGTTTTTAGTATTATCCGAGGTTAGTTTTTAGGGGTTACAACAAATGTGTTAGTTTTACCTTACAATTTTAGAAAGGGGTATTTGCAAAATTTGTTGGCATTTCCAATTTTTAAATAACAATTTATTAATCATGTCCACAGTCACTAGCGGGGCTGGCAACTACTTTGCCATTAAGTTTCCAAGATCAGATAGTCAACGGGCAATAAATGTCAAGACGATGAAAAACGAATTCAGAGCATATCATCATTTGCACAAGAAGTTGGGAGAGCTAAGTAATATTTTAGCAATACTATTTTTTCTTGTTTCAAAATATTATATATATATATATATATATATATAATATACATATATTATATATATTATTACATCTATTATTTTCAAACAGAAATCGAGCCTGTTGGTGTCGCCACATTGTTTTACAGAGGCTTTGTTTATGATGGAGTATTTCCTTGTCGGACCAAAACTTTTGTTCTTGTAATGGAATACATTCCACAGAACTTGACTCAATATCGTAATTTACTTGAGGATCTACAACCACATAAGTTTATGAGATATGAAGAAATCGTAGAATTCTCAATTCAGATTGTAATATTTTACTCATAGTATTACAATTGAAAATACAAATTAAATTTAAATTATGTATAAAATTTAATTTAACCCTATATGTAGCATTTTGTATACATTTTAACAGCTCAAAATCCTCAACTTATTTAAGCAGTGCAACTTGGTGCATAGAGACTTGAAGCCAGATAACTTTATGGTCAAAGAAGATGGGACACTGCGTATAATAGATTTTGGATTTGCTTTGTTTGCGGGAAGCAAACTCGCATTTCGTGAAGTGGCTGGAACGCCTCTGTATATGAATGCCAAGGACATGACTTCTTACACATGTATTGAATACATTCTATTCTATTATATTACTATTAAGAAAACAGAGTTGGTAGTTGGTGGCGGGTCGTCAGGCTTCTACATCATCAACTATTTCATGGTTATTTTCATCAAGTGAGGTTTGGCCGAATTGCGCGATGCGTTGTATTTAACTTGATCTCAAACGCGAGTTCAAATCCTGGCGTTTACGTTGTTGTTTTCACTTTTTTACACTAGAGTTTTTATTGCCAAAATGATTTAAATCAATTCTCTAATTCTGATTAACAATTCACAAGAATAAACATTTGGAACCTGAGTTTGACAGGTATATTCGGGTTTTTACGCACGATGAAGCTAAACTGTGACCTTAAAAAGTCTCAAAACCGATTCCTACTCACTTAATTGTGATAAACAATTAACAATAATGAGCTTTTCGAAATTGAGTTTGAAATGCAAACGCGGGTTTTTACGTATGCTGAAGCTAACTGTGACCTTAAAAAGTCTCAAAATCGATGACAAGGTAGTTAATTGTGAGTAATAATTAACAACTAAATGGCTCAAAATCTATTCCTAATTAGTTAATTGGGATCAATATTTAACTACAATTAACTTTTGGAAGTTGAGTTTAAAACTTAAAGACGGGAAATTATGTTTCTGTATGTTTGGTAATTTATGAGGTGAAAATGACTTGAAGACTTCAAATCGATTTAAATTCTAATTTGGTTAATATTGATTTCCGCTTTACTCAAATCCTTGTTCCATAAAAATTCATAAAAATACTCGTCCAATTTATTTATACAAAACAATCAGAAGAAGGGAGTTTCCTCCCGTCTTATGAGTGATGAGTTCTCAATTAAACTGTAATATGTGAATCCAAAAAGCATTGAGAAGTGACACCGGAAGTATACTCCCGTATTAGGACGGGTTTATTTGCTAGTTATATATATATAATGTATACGTTAAATTATTTTTGCGGAATACTGAAATATTCTTTATATTAGCTCCAAAATTTCGAATTGACTTGGCAGGGCTGGTTACCATTATCCTCGAATTCGGAATTGGCTTCAAATCATTAGCTGAAAAAATTGAGGCATTGATGACTGGAAACGGCATTGAAATGAGTGAAATCCAAAAATTTAGGAAAATTGAAGCAGCTAAACTTAGATTGAAAGAGGTTATTCACGAGGTTTATGGAGGAATTCCAGGTACAATAATTAATCATTATAATTAGTACTATATATTATATATAACCACTTCTAAAAACACATTAATTTGTGTTTAGATTTTGAACAAATCCTGCTTGAGATGGACAATGATACCCAATCCGATGCAGAGATTAATTACGACAAATACATTGGACAACTGAAGTCACTTAATCATGTCGGAGAATAGATTTTAGATTTAGAAATTTAAACATTACTGTAAACTCAACTGTAACTGTATTTGCAATACAGTAGTTGTAATATACTAAGTAGTTGGAATCGTGTCTTCAGTTCCCTAGTTTAGTAGAAAACAAAACCTAATAATATCATTGAAAGGGAAGGGTCAGGGGTCATTTGGGCCCTTGATCCTTTCCTTGCAAATCTATGACCCCGTAATTGACCCTCATTTGTTCATACGAGTACAATACAATAAGGCGCATGAAGTTAAAACTGAAAAGAGATGCCCTAAAGTGTACTCTAATTTTAATGCGGAATTTGTTTTTTTTAAGGTTTAATTAAACTAATAAAAACAGTTGTAAAGTTAGTACGAAACAATTTATACTGCAATTTACATGAACCTCCGCAGGCTTGTCACCTTCTACCGTTTTTTTGTTCAGGAGTAGAACTTTTTAAAAAAAAAATAGATGGAAGCACACACAAGTATTTGTATTCCACTATTTAAACAAACCATGAAAATACTATTTTGTATGGAAACTAAACTACTTTAAGAAATTTCCAAATTACAAAAGTTAGTCACACTAACTTCTTCTCAACCGACTTATAGACAAAATGTAACCACACATGACGTCAATAGAACACATTTTAAGCTGTACCATCGTTAAATATATTATTAAGTACTAAAATTATATTACTTTCATGCTACATGAAGCGGCAAAAATTTTTTAAAATTTCCAAAATTTTACAAATCCTTATGAGATTTCAAATGCATAAATTGTTTCTAAGTGAACATAGCCAGAATACGCTCAAAATGCTACAATATTCCACGTTTAAATTGTTGATTTTAAACTTACAATTATTTCACTTGAAATACGGAACAAAGATTTCGAATCAATTTAGTTTTGTGTCGCTCCCTATCATTACAATGAAGTAGTAATCTTCCTAGGGTCAGACACCTAAACTACCTTAAACTAGTACGAAACGAATTAAATGGCATTGATTAAAGCATTGATTGAAAACGGGTTGCCTACAAGAGCAATTAATTCCATATAAAGTTTTGATAGGTTTCTTCAATTAGTTATTTTGAAAAAGGATAGATTTTTTTTTTTCAAAATAGACAAAAAAAATCAGAGGAAAAAAACGGCCCTTACACACTAACGACACAATTTCTAATTTGAGGGCTAACAAAAAGAGGTCAAATATTACAATAATTTAACACCTGTTTACAAATCCACTTAAACTTATGTAACAAGTAATAAAGTTCGTATATGATACGTATTTGTAAAAATTTGCAAGTAATTATTGTTAGTTCTGTTTGAATACGGTTATTAATGATATGAATAAGCGTACTAACCCATCCTAGGACGAAGGATGTTTGAAGGATTAAAGTTTGCCTGGTCATCAATGTAATCCTTTAACCAACTGTTTATCGTCAAAGTCAATTTGACAGTGAAGGCTTAGAAAGTAATATTTTTTAGTCAACAGTATCAAAAAATATAATATTAATGGTAAAAAAAAGTTTGAAAACGAACATAAACTAGAATTATCAACATTTTTCTACTTCCTTCCTTGCTCCAATTCCTATGCAAGGACTATTGACTTGAAGTAGATCACCTTCATCTCATGTTTCCTTTCTTCTCTGTAGTACATTGCAGCGCAAAAAATTTACAGTTTCAACTAGGCTGCTCTTGAAATTTCACATTGTTCCTTATCATCAACAATTAATAAAATTAACAGTTAATAATCCTGCAAATAATTGTCAAACAAGTGTTGTTTTTGTTTTGGAAAAAAGGAGTCTATTGAAAATTGTACAATGCAACACAAGAAGTACAACTTTCATGTTTTCCTATTCAGTTATCTTTACCATTGTGCGCAATACCAGGAATCCAGAGCTCTAAACACGGATACGCGCTACAAGCCATTAGAAAAGGAAGGTCTGAAACAGGTATCAAAAATTCTATTATAGTTAAAGTAGTGCAGGAAAAGGATTTGCAAAAATTTGGGTTGCTTTAGTACAACAAATTGTGCGAAGACTACCATAAACTGGACTCGTACCTAACACACTTCTTGCGACACAAACACTTGAATATTTCAGCTGCAACAGTTGCTAAACGAGGTAAGGAGGCACACTGCAATAAGCGGGAACAAAATTTGTTAATAGTTCAATTTTTATTGTAAATTTTAAATTTTGTTTCCTTTTCTAAATCAACAAATCAACTTTTACAAGTAATAATTATAATATTTGCTTATTCAATGAACTTTAAATGGAGAAAAGCAGAAAGGGTTGATACAATTCTTCAAGAAAAACGCATGATTGAGTTGGAAAAACAACTCCCAATTTCAACTGATGGGGTCGATAGAGACGGACGACCAAGTAAGTCGTCTTGAGTAAAAAAAATAGTTTAACTTACGAAAAATGGGTCACTTGCTAACAGTAAATTTTTGTGGGTCGTTTCAAAAGTGGCTTCCAAGTTCATACAATTTTTTAAATTTTACTGTAGCGCGTCAATTTTCTTGCAAATAAGTAGTTACTTGACCTGCACTTTAGCACTAAACATTGGCATAGGCGTGGGATTAGAAGGTTGGCTTAAAATTAATCTTAAAATTGGCCAAAACAGCCCAATCTTTAGCATAAGGCATCTGCTGACAGTAAAATTTTAGGGTTCGTTTCAAAAGTAACTTCCAAATTTTATTATAATTGGGAATTGAAGTATGATGAAACAATTATTTGTACTTGGAAGTTAATTATGGAACGGGCCTTAATTATATGTAATTATTTTTTTTTAGTTCTCAGCACAATTCTCGTTAAGATTGACATACGTAATTTTTTGCTAATGGGGAAACGCAAGAATATTTCCATATTTAAGTAAAGTATACGATCAAGCACTTACAGGAAACGATGTGTCACAATACGTTACACTAGCCGATTTGAGTGGCTTCAACTTCCGGCAACACGTCATAAAATATGAATTACCGTAGGAGTTTGAATTAACTTGTGTCAATATAGTTAAATTAGAATTAAAATTAACGTCGAAATTTGTAAACCAACTAGTTTAGTCTAAAATAATCATAAATTAAGTTTAAGTGTTAAAATTAGGTAATTAAGATACAATATGCCCGTTACTTACAATAATTGCTCACAACATTAGATATAAAATCATGGTACTTTTTGTACGTGTCGTGGTCAAGGTAGGTGGTAGACAGGGATTCAATCTAGTCATCGAAAACTGAGACTGAAGAAGTAAACGGCAATCCGACTATTAGGTTCACTCTTTCTCTTTCGCTGGATGAGCATTCTGAGAGGAGATGATGAAAAGACAGCTTTGAGCCTCAGAATTTGCAAGCTTCGTCCTTGGACGAACCCAGATTTTCCAATTTTCCTTTGTTGAGGACAGTGTTGTGGTACAGTCTTAGTTGGGCAATTCTCGTTACTACAAACTTTGGAAGTGAATTTTGTAGATAGAAATTTGCAGAGACGCTTCTTCCAGTGAGTTTATAGTAGTGCCGCATGGATTGAGATGTTTTTGCACAGTCCAAGTCTACTTTTCCAAGTCTGTTCCGAAATCGTTTTAGGAAAATCCTTTGGTTTAGCATTGCTAAATCGTAGGAATTTTGTAGTCACAGCCACTCCAGGTCGGTTTGCACAAGGTAATCCTTCATCTGTGAGCACCAGTTCAGCGGATTGTTACGGTCGTCTCTGAACAAGGCTTCTCGTAGGTCCAAATAAGCAGCATGGTGTGGTGAAGAATTCGACGTATTGGAATCGCAAAGAAGCCTACACCATTGCTGGTAGTAGAGCTTTGCTACCTCGAACTTGATAGGAGGGACGCCTGTTTCAATGCGGACAAAATAGCGCGGAGAAGAAATGGGAATTCCAAGCGCAAACTTCAAGTAGCGTTGCTGTACTTTTTCCAGAGTGTCGCAGTGAAGGGAGCCCCAAATTCCTGCACTGTAAAGTGTAGTGGAATGCAAAATTGATTAGAGCAGCTTTGTGATCGTTTCCAAGTGGACACAGCGAGGAAACTTTAGAGTTGACTAGTTTAGCTAGTGACTGCACGGTGACGTTAAGTGCATTTGAGGTAAAAGCACGCTTTGATGGCGACAATGGCACACAGATTCTTTCCTTTTGTTGGGCGGGTGTCTTGGATGAAGTTGAAATGCCAAGTTTTACAATTATAGGGAAGTGCCAACTGTGGGAGAGTTCTAGTACTTCGAATTTTTCAATGTAGGGAGCTATCATTGGAGATTAAAAAAGGTTGTCTATCACACTAGACCCACCACTAGAGTTGATAAACGTGTACTACCCGTTTAGGTCTCCAGAAAAAGCTCCATTACCGATCGCCAGTCCTGCTTCGTTTAGTTTGCTAATCAAGGTTTTTCCGTTTTTGTTGATTTTAACGTTATGGCTTGATCTTTCCGTACCATGGAGTGTATTGTTGTCTGAAAGCCTTGCGTTAGCGTCCCCCATTGCTATGTGGTGATTATACTTTGGTGTGAGATCATTGGTAGCGGTTAGATAGTCTTCCAGCTTTGTGTTGTAACAGTTGTCGTCAGAAAGGTAAAAAGAAGAAAGCAGTAGTTTGATAGTTGTTGTGACCACTTCTAGGAGTACATGGAAGCTGGTGTAATGTAGGAAGGTAATTTTAATATCCAATTTTAACTCTTTTGATATGCAACAATTAAACCACCAATGGCAATACCGAGAAATACAAAACCAATAACACCAGAACCGAGAAGAAGCATAATGGAGAACGACCAAACCGAGAACAATATTATCGGTATGGTCGTTCTCGGTTTTTGTTTTATCGGTTATGGTCGTTTTCGGTTTAGGTTTATCGATTTTGTTTTTCTCATTATTGACTTCCTACCATGTGAGAATATGAATTAAATGAGCAAAATGACACTTGCATGATACGTGCATAAACCAACAGCTCACAATGATTTTTTGGTTAGTGCTGTTTGACGTAAAGGGCAATAATTTTTGGAAAAATATTTTAAGAAATATTGTTATACTAGATTAAATAATTAGTAAACTGGGAAAAATGCTGATTTTACAAACATTTCGGAAAGCAGGTAGATGAAATTGATTAAACATTATTGGGTTAGTTGAACAGTTTTCCAATCTTTGCTGGCGTTGATAGGTAACCAAATAAGTTAAGCTTAAAATAGCAAAGTATGTTTTAGTTGCTAAATTCAGGAACTTGCTGAAGTCTGTAAAGCAAGAAACTTTCCCTTAAGTATGTATAACAAACAACTTTTGCATAAGTTTTCTTAGCAACCTGGTTTGTGTTGCTCAACTAAGCAACTCAAACCTTTAATTTTACTTTCCTTTTACTTTACATTTTATTTATTTTTACAAGAAAGTTTACCAGTAAAAGTAAGTTTAATGTGATCTAAATTACTGATTTAGGAACATCATTTTGTTTTGTGTTGAAAACAGCTCAACGATAAATTAAATAAAATCACAAGAATCGGGTAATTACATTCAATAATCACAGATTCTCTTGAACAAATTCAAGTATTTTTATTTTAAAATGTAATGTTTATTAAGGCAAATAAATAGTAACACATGGTTCCTGCAATGTTGATCTGCTTTAACTTTGAGATGGCAGTATCCCAGTTGTATATTTTAAAGTTTTTTTTTTTTTTTTATACAAATTGAAGTTTTACAAGTGAAGGTTTTCATACTACAACTGATTTGCAACTGGTTTACATAGAACAATAGGGCCTCCAATAGCTGGAGATCCTCGTTCTTGATTCGTTAATCGCCTTCTCAAAGAGCCTATCCTCAACTACGTTTCAGATATTTTTCCTTCCTTAAATATTTTTAATTTCCAGTCCGTATTTAAAGACGTGCATATGCTTCTTGTAGCGTACTTCAATTGCACGTCGTCAAACAGTTCTTGTAGTGTGTCCGGCGCGCTTACAACTTTGCCCGTCTCAGTGTCCGAGTACAGGATAAATGGAAACTTGGTCCTAAGTGCATTGATAATAGACGAAACCCGGACGAATGATAGCGCAATCGATGATTTCGCCCTTTTCGTCTTTGATCGGAAACTTGGTTCTGTGCATCTACCATCCCTTGGTGGATATTTTGCGATGATGGTTTCCTCGACGCAAAGCACCATTACATACTCCTTTCCGCGTTTTTGTAACATTTGCCAAGTAACTCGTTCTCGTGAACCACTTCTTGTATTGTATGGTAGCTTGGCCACAGCCTGAGGAACCACTTGTAGCAAGGGCAATGGGTAGGGTGAGTTGATTTGAAAACATTCTAATGCAAATTGCTAGTACTGTGAATTTAATTTAAAATTTTCAAAGCTACCTTTCTAGATTTTAGAGAACAAAATTGTGTAGGGTCGTCTTTGGTATTTGCGATCTTCACAAATGGGTCAATTTACAATTACGCAAATCAGGAAGAAATAATTTTAGAAGTCAAAAAACTTTTTTAAAATTAAAAATGAATGAAAAATATGCTATGGAAGCTCGTTGTGGTAACCTTGGTAGTTTAAAAAAAAATTAACTTACTTGTAATACAATTAATTACTAATCTACACATTAATTTTTTTTTGTTCTTTTGACATTTCCACTAAGGGTTCGTCAACATGTGTGGGAGTACTGCGTACTGTGGGTTCCGGTCATGGTGGGGAGGCGGTGGCTGTCGATCGAGGAGTTGGTAAGAAGCCTTGAGAAGTGAAACGGAAGGGCTTTCTGCCGGACGTTGAACGGGCTAGGGCCCTACCACTACTCCGCCTTTGGCAAGAGATAGGAACAACCGTCTTACGCATACAGACCCCAGTCCACCCTCTGCAACTGCAACCCCAGGTCACACACGCACCCCTACTGCCCCACCTGACCTCCAATGCCCCATTCTGGCAAGGGAAGTTGGAAAACATTTCGGAAAAAACCACTTCCATATTGGCGACACCGGGACTCGAACCCGTGCCCGTCTAATGGCTAGGGCTCAAGGCTCTAACCACTTGGCCTACAAGAGTTGGACTTAATCTACACATTAATCAACACTGCAAAATCTTACAATGTGGATTACAGGCATTTGTGGTCAGGCAAGAATACATTTTTGCAAATGCTGAATTTCTGATTTTACCAGTTTTACCTAACCAAAGTAGCGCACCTTTGCTCAATTTTACTTACTGCTAGCTAATCAAACCCGGGCAAGTATAAGATGAATCCGTCACATTTCCACATCGATGTCAATAGAATAGCAATAGTTTTTATTACCTTTAGTGTTGCTTTACATTGATAATTTTGGGAAGTGCTAATGACTTGCAGTATGACGGCGTGTATGGAAAAAAACCAGTGGATAATTTCACAAATACGGCCGTGGGATTCGAACCCACCAGTGCATTGTGGAGTGTGCAAAGCCTCTAGACTGCGGCAGTTACACTCATACTTATGTTTTTAACAAAGTAATAACAATGCTCATTTAATATATAGACAAAAATTCTTTATGCATCAATAAATTGATCATGAGCTAAAATTCTTTACGATAGCTTGTTTCAAACTTGATAGCTGGCAGGGAGTTCGAATCATACCTTCGTCGAATTTTTTAACTATTTTACAATTTATGAAAAGGGACGTTATTTGACATTCCCGTAGAGCGGATGAGTAGTAAGGGGAGGACTCCACTCAAATCCCTAGCAGTAGAGCACTACTCTCAAATCCCTGACAGGGGACACATTGGACATACAGCCTATCACAACGTTTACACATAACCCAGACAGTTCGTTACCTAGAGGCTAGGAAACTTTGTTACCCAAAATTCTTCACCCAAGGTCAGTACACTTCTTTACACGCAGTGAAGAAAGGAGACATTCTTATTTCATACACAATCTCTGGAATGTACACGTGTTCAAAGTAGTGGAGAACAGCAAAGGTTCTAACAATAAATTGGTGTATTTTAATTACGCACGTATCATTAACTAACTAGAGCTCAATCAAGAAGGACAATTTTTACATTCACTTACAAAGCGACTCTTTCCCAGATTTTTTCCCTACAAACACAATTTCAAACTTTAGAAATAAGCTTTCTCAACCAATTACTCTTAACGGGGATTATGAAGTGGCCTTGGCAGAGTGTAGTTATATATTTTCAAAACCTTCATTAAGCCCAAATTAACCGATGGTCACAATTTCAAAAATTGACGGTATTATGGACGTATTTCTTGGCACAGGAAAACAAATCTACCCCCCGCCAACTGCCGGTCAAATTAAATTTTTAGCCCTAGACCAAACCTTCAAAAGGAAGTTAACCAGGGTACCTAAAATATTATGGGAGTACGCTGAAGCGAACAAATGTGACATTAAACATGCTTTTGGGGAGATGAGACAGAAAGATATGACAATTGATCCAGAAACTGTTTTTGTAACACAAGTCATAGGTGATTTATCATTGCCTTACGCTATTAACAATGATAAAGATCTATGCACCGAAGTTACTAGAATTTGCTCTCGATTTGATATTCAAGTAATTGCGACACCCTTCGATGACAAAAATTTTAATCTGCAATTCATTTATCCAAAACCACAAACTCAATCTTGGATCATTTTTTCTGAACAATTAGCTAGCATACTTGGACACTTTGGAAGTATCAAAGAGCATAACAATGGCACAATGAGCCACTATCTTACGACAGTTGAGGATACTATTCAAACTCCAGCAAATTCGTATCTCTTCCGAATATCATACGTTGAGAGCGTGCAAGAGTTAGATGGGCTTAAGCTTGTTGATTCGGGGAACTTGCTGGAGGCCCCTGAAAATGTGTTTTGGAATGCAATTCAAAAGAAAATTGCAATTAAGCAAAGCGAGGCAGGTCAGACCAGGTAAGAGCGGGGTCAGACTAATTAAATGACGCCGTGAATGAAGCTAAATAAAAATATTCTCAATTTCAGATTTAACACCTATTGACAGCACACTATCTAATTTTTGAGCATTTAAAATATTTAGTAAATTAGTTTCTTCAATACTCCGGTCTGACCCTAGTCTGACCCCAGTCTAACCCCGGTCTGACCTGATCTGTGTAGCGGTATTGAAGCCGCTACATAAAATAAATGAAACGATGACGATGAGCCACGGAAGGGAGATGAGCACTTTATTTAGTGCTCAAAAGAATCAACAAAATAATAATTTTTATAAATGTATGATACGGCTAAGGTGTCCTCCTGGAGTGGCTTCTGTAGAGGGGGCCCTTTAGGAGGGACTTTACAATGTACTAGAGGGAGGGTACTTAAGTGGGGTCAAGGGTCAAAGGGTCACTGGCTGGCAAAGGCTCCTGGTCCAGAGTTGTGGAAAGATATAGAATAGATAGAATAAGAATTGATTTCTCAATGTTAATTTCGACTTAACCTTAGCTTAAAATTTAAGCCTTATTTAAATAAATCTAATA
>JAQFYP010001586.1:0-15040 GCA_034694865.1 Bilobella braunerae
TGAATCAATGAGAATCTCAATATTAATTATTTAAGTTTATTTAATTAATTATTAAGTAGTTCATTATTGGGTCAATGTTGACCAAACTCCTGTTAATCTGGGAATACCAAATTGTGCAATCTAACTTGACAACATAGGTATCAGGATAAAGTACCTTATGAGACTTCACAGAATGCATCAATTTGCTTGTCCAACATTTTCCGTCTTTACACGTCTTGACCTGACAAATAGCATTCCTTTTATTACTTGTCTTTTAACTTAATCTGCCGCGGCCTCGGCATCCGTCTGTTATAGAATTGGTAGTAAGTTTGTGTACTTACTAAAAAAAAATAATCAAAGGCAACTTTTCAGTTCCAATTATTATTCGAGCCTTTGAGTAAATCTTGAATACGTTAAACGTACATATTTTGTAATTATCACCTACGGTTTTTTTTTAAATAATGCGGCGGTCATTTTGTTTAAATTTTGTATAAGTGATTGTAATTTCAACCGGATAAGTGTGAGTATTGGTTACAGCTAATGTCTTTCTCTTCAATCCAGCCTAATATCATTACTCTAAATTCGTCCTACCAAAAAAAGAAACTTCATTGTTTTTTTACGCTATTTTCTTGCCCCTTATTTGCGCACATCTGTACTTTATTGTTGTTTTGCGGCAATATAAGGTGAATTGAACTTTTGTGGTTGGGAGCTTCTGTTTTTCTTCAATAGCTATCCCAATATCATGAGTTAAGTCCCGCTGTCCGGTTTAAAATTGTTTCCAAACATTATTCTTTTTGTGGTGACTTTAGTATTGGATTCTCTGACTTGTACCTGACCGTATTTTTGCAGTTGGGCCGCAAATACTGGTTATGAAAATGAGTAATTACTTTTGAATAGTCCTCCTTAGGCTTCGATGAAATTTGAGACAAGTCTTCGTATGTGTAAGTCTCCTGCGGTGACTATACAAAAATTGAAGTCAGACTTTTAGTTTCGTTTCCTATATTAATCCGTTTGTAACAGAGAGTATTGTTACCGAGAGTATACTGTGCCCACCTGAAGATATCAGGACACAAAAGAGTTCTTTCCTAACTATATCCTTTTCTTTACATGTTGGTCTTCTGCCTTGCAGGAATCTCAAATATCGTTTCTATATTTGGCTATCTTAAGGATAAGAGTCAATGTGGTTTTCTTAAGACCATAAAAAAGAAAAAAAACAATATCTTCAGTTATATGTTACTGAGCTCCTTATTCTCTACCTTTTCTTATCCAGCAGCTAGTGTCAACTAATGCTTCCAAATTGCAACTATAAAAGATGGTAAAGACACGTACAAAATTTAGTTTGCAGTTGGAAGTGTTAAAGCGCTTTACTCCTACAATATCAAGAATGAAGCTTGCCTTGTTTTCCATTTTCTCTTCCTATTTGTCTGTTATATGTGCAGACGCAAGTCTGACTTTACTATAACTTACTTAGGCGAGATCTTAAAATGTTCTTTTCTAAATTTACACAAATAAAATACATGGGTTTAGTTTAAATTGTACTAGTTTAACTATGTCTTCTGTTGTATTACACCATTCAGATTGATGATGGTCAAATTTACGACGTTAAAGAAGTAAAAGTTTCAGGAGATGCAAAAATTGGGAAGATCTTTTCAAAATTTAGGACAATTCGTTAATACGAGTCGGTGGCAATAATTACTGTTGAAATGCCTACTGAATAATTGGACCTGTTTGCTGAATTTTTCTAAAATATACAGGAACTATAAGGGCCAATGACAAAGCAGAGGGAATTAATCTCATATTAAAAATTCACACTGAACTTACAAAGGACTCAGTATGAAAATTATGGAAATGGTTAAAAACAAAACAAAGACAGTAGAAGGAATATCCGGTATAACATTTGAACGTAAAAAACATAATCTCATTTTTGGATATACGAATATTTTTGACACAGATGAGAAGTCTCAAGTAAGCAAGTTTTCGTTTTATTTTTACGTACAATATGCTTAGTAGTAGAGTATTTATTTATACACTGAAAATTTTAACACAACATTTTTTGTCAGAAACTATACAAGAAACTATTAAATCTTCACTATTTTCAGTTTCGTATTCAAGATCCCAAGATACAAATTCCCAATACTTTACCAATCAAAGAATTATCAGGAGTCAAAAATTTATTTGATAACAACTTAGGCCTTGGTGAGCAGGTAATATTATAAATATATCTTTTATATTCAAGCCAACCTTCGCCAAAAAGTACTAGCATAGTGCCGTCTTCCCCAACACGCGCTACCGGCACAAAAACATCCGGTGAGAAATACAACATAGAAGACATGCTTAAATCAATCATGGAGGCTCAATCGGCGATTCTTGAGAAAGTGGAGCCAATCTCTATGATTAGTGACAACATTAAGGTCATTGAGGCTAAACTGGAAGCTTACGAATTGAGATTTGACGCATTTGTAGCACGGGTAGCTCAACTTGAAGAATCAAAAGCTAAAAAACAAAAAGAAGTAGATCATTTGAAGTCTGTAATAGCAAAGCTTACCGACGAAATCCGTAAGCCAAATGTCCTGATCCATGGCCTCGCTGAAGGAACAACAGAGGACCCACTCGAGGTTGCTAATGGATTTCTAGCTCACCACAAGATCAACACACCTGCCGAAGAAGCCTTTCGGATTGGCAAATCTATCGCAAATGGTAACAAGTCAAGACCAATCAAAGTTTGCTTCCAATCACTGACAACCCGAAATCAAGCGCTGAATCTCTGGAGGAAACTAAAGGGTGCACCCTATTCTGGAACTGAAAACCTTACAGCCGAAACTAGGACTGAACGCTGGAAGAGACGCCAAGCCAGACTGCCAGACAAAATGTTACAGACCCAACCGCAAGATAGTTTGCAACCTACTAACAGCTTTAAAGATGTAAGATTCAACAACCAACCTCAAACTAACCCCCATTTTTCTAACGACTTACAACTTGACAATCCTCGCCCTGTTTTTCCACCTCGGAAATGGAATAACTCCCATGCAACACAAAGCAACAAAACGTGAAGTCGTCTCCGCTGGGACGATGCAAGTAACCGTCAAGGGAAATGGTCCAAACAACTATCGCCACATCCACATACGCAATCTACACAGCCTACATCTTAATCACTTTTAAATCCAATTTAATTTTAATCATTTTAACATTCTGACCCATAGTACTTTTGAACCAAGATCCCATCCTTAAATTTTAAACAAATATCATACCGTCTAGTGAATAACCAATTACAAACACCTTGTATCTTCTACTTTCAACATTACTGCTCTACAATTTTAAAAATATGTGCAACCTGTAATTCGTGTTGATTATGGCTTATGCCTTATGTCAAATAAACGATTGATTGATTGATAAATATATCTTTTATATTTTTCGCAAGTTGTGTAGTAACGACATAATTCATAGTTTTTTTTTGTAAAATGCTAGGAAGTTACATTTATGGAAAGCGGGACAGTCCTGAAATGCACTCTTAATAAACAAGCGTAAGTTATTATAGGGCATTTTATGTATTAAATTTATACATTTAAAGTAGTGTTTCTGAGTTCACGAAGTGTTGAGCAAATTTTTAAGATAATTTCACGCATAAAAATCTATCCGTCCTGATCCTTTCCTTATTTCATCTGTCAATTCCATTATATTTCTTGCGCAAATATGCAAATAAACTAATAAAATCATTGTATATTTTCATCTAGAAATCACTGGACACTTATTGGCCAAGACGAAATATTTTTTTTACAAAATTGTTTCAGAAATTGAGGAATATATAGAACTTTTCAAAAATGATCGCGAGTTACAATGCTACGAAGCATTAAGCTTCATGCTTATTTCTTTGCCAAACACAAAGTCTTCTCATTTAGCAATTGGTGTTAAAATGGAATCCCAAGATCTGACCAATTTACGATGAACCTGAGCTTTGAACGCACGTTAAAATTTGAAGCTGACGCCGCATATGTTGCGCCAAACCTCGTAAGTTTTTATTTCTGCACAAAGAGAGTTTACTGTTTTAAAATTATTTGTTTTAAATTGATTTTAACTTAGATGTGGATTCTTCTCTCAGAAAATAAAACCAAAATTGTAGGCTCAGTCGACTAGAAACTAGGGTACAATTTGATTACTGGACTATTTGAAATATTTCAAAACATAATTACTTATGTCCTTTAGAGAAATTGTAATAAAAAGATACTACTATCCTGACATTGTCTGCAACAAAGAAACAATTGAAACCATTAACGGCACAATTGAGAGTATGATGAATTCTTCTTAAAAAAAGGCTACAACTTCAAAACGAAGAGGAAGACCCAGAATGGTACACATTTGAAAGTTCAACGAAGGAAGAAAAGACGCCCACAATAATTATCAAGGGTGTTCAAAAACAAAGTCACATATGAAGTTGAAAAAAGAACAATTCAATGCGAAATAAAATGTGAACTATTGCATATTTAAGATAGTTGTTTAAAAAATCATAAATCATAATTACTCTGCTGCAAAGAAAGGCAAAGTAATAAAATCTCCAAAAAGCGCACTATTGTCTGTCAGTTCGAGAAAACTTAAAAAAATTACCCCCAAAAGTACCCAAAATAACCTAAGCCGGGTAAACTAATCATGAATACAAAAAACTTACAGCGTGTAGCCTTCTTAGAGCCCGAGACTGGAGTTATTTTATACATAAACTTATTTACCTATTCTGCTTTAAGTAATTTTGAGCTGTCTGAACATATTTTATTCAAAATTATGGTTTCAAAAATATTACTGAGAAATTTTACTTTGGTAACGTCAAATGGTGCACAATTGTATTTAACAATTTTTGTTAAGAAGTTTGTATTTTTGACATACACCCACATACACCTTTTGACACGGACACGTGACAGAATGGTCCAATTTGAGTCTTATTTGAATTTATCCCTCGTAATGTCACATAAATTTCCTATACAAAATTTGGTTATGATCTGAAACTTTTGATTTTTTGATACTATATGGTCCATTCTAAGTTAAAAAATATTTGACCTTGACCTTTGACCTACAAGTAGTTGACCGACTAACCCCATCTTCGAAATTCGCATTGTCCCAAATTTCTTGTGTGTAAAATTTGGACACGCAGTGACATAGGTTCGTGGGATAGCTTGTCGCAGACATACGGACAGACACGATGATCACATAAGCCCTGTCTCCGGCTAAAAATTCTATTACGGTCCCGGGGTCTATTGAATTACTAACCATTTTTACCGTAATTCTCATACTAAAAACCCGGCATCAATTTAATGGCATGCAAAATTTACCGTAATTTAATGCTAGAAGCCCAGGACCTTTTTATTTACTTACAATGAAAATTTCATACTAGCGGCCCGGCACCAATTTTTAATGACATATCATTTTAACCGTACATCCCATACTAAGGGCCCTTCAACTTTTTAATGACAAACCATTTTTACCATAAATCACTTTACTAGTGGCCCGACACCTATTTAATGATATACCAGTACAACCGTAAATTAAATATTAAAGGCTCGGCACTTATTTAATGACATACCATTTTTACCGTAAACATCATATTAGGGGCTCGGCACCTATTTAATGACATGCCATTTCTTTTTTTTTAATAAATTTCATATTAGAAGCCCGGCACCTAGTTAATGACTTTATTTTTTATTCAATTGCAAATAAAATGCACCATAATTATACCACAAGGTAGTAAAATGAGTACTAAAATAACAGTACCAAATCTAACTGATTCTGGAGAAACTTTCAAGATTGGAAATCTAAATCAATTAACTGATTGATTACTCAACGGTTAACATATCAAAATATAACTGCTTGTGCTCATTCCCTGAGCTTCTTAATGGGCCCTTCAATTGAGCATCGATTCGACATAAATTATCTTCCAATCGATAACTGGATAAAATACATCGAAACCTAACGTGGCTACTTTACGCTGAATTAAGCCAAAAAGCAAGTTATAGACTAATTCAACAAGGCCACATTCAAGGTAATCAGTTACAACAAAGTTAAAGACAAAACCAAGGTTAAAAACCGTACGTGCGAAGTGCGATTGTACACTTATCAATTCTGATACAAGAAACAAGGTGGTGCGTTATAAGCTCATCGACATCTAACACAACGGATCCAACAACTGGAAGAGTTAATTAGCAATTAACGACATGCATCACTTACTACCGAAGACAAGACATCAACACCGTGACCGTGACGAACAGCTGATCCACGCCGTGGAGCCCTGATTCTCAGCCCTCAACAATATCTCACGCTACAACACAAGCAACTAATCAAGAATTCAATTGATGACGTCATAAAGCCTGTAAAAGCATAGGGAAAGAACGTGAGTCACTAAAGCAGCCATTTTGAGACTTTTACAAAAGAATCACCCTAATCATCAGACCAAGTGGAAAGTCTGAAAATTAAAGACAGCAAAAAACACGTTAACAAAAATTTTCAAAAATTGGCCCCACTGTAAAAACCCTGCAGCTCAAAATTCAAGATATTTCTAGAAAACACAATGCAGAAATGGACAAACTCAAAACTGATCTCAACCAACAACAAATTCTCATAAAAAGTTTGCAAGATTCCGTTTCTAGGATTTTAAATCAAATTAGCCCTGTACTTCGACAAAATTCCAGAATTACCGGAAGCCCTCAAGTCGCTTCAGTACTCATCTTCAAACAAAAATAGCCTAATCCTCTACGGGATGCCAGAAAAATAAAAATACGAAGACAGCGACAGTAATTGCCTGCTTACCGAAACAAGCTCAGTTTTCAGCAAAATATGCTACGATGGCGACTTTTTCCTTTCTGACTTTCTCGATCTCACCTTGTGCAACACTATTGTAACAAGAATCGGGAAGAAACACACAGATAATAACACCACATCCACGCCGCAACCAAGACCGGTAAAAATCGTCTTCCCGCATCAAGCTATTTGTAATCGAATCTGGAAAGACCGCTACAAGTTGCGTAACACGCATTACGCAATTAACGAAGAGTTACCCAGGAATGTCAGATTACAAAATGCAATCCGCCGGCAACAACTACTACATCAAGGCGACCCAAAAACTACAAATCATGGGGAAATTCAACAGATCCGACCACATACGCAACAAAATGTAACATTGAATTTTCAACCTGATGTATCTTTAATTCCCAGACCACAATTTCCACCAAGATATAGGACCTACCAAGCTGAAAATTGACGCCCGACCCCAAAGAGGAATTTTAACCTACAAAACAACGCCGCAGAATGAGCAAATTCTTTCTGATTAAACAATAATTCTACATTCTTTTCAGAATTTTAAATATTTAAAAAACTAGACTAACAATTATAATTATAACTTTAAATTTAATTTTACCTGTTTCACTCCATCCATTATTTTTATTCAAATTGACAAGTACTCCTTTACAATGACATTCCTAAAACATTAACCTAACCTACACTTAATACTATCATCATATTTTTCACATATCTGACTCATGCATCATGTTGACCATAGCCTACGCTCAATGTCAATAAAACGATTGATTGATTGACAAGGTAGTGAAATTACCTCATTCATCCAAATCACCAAATTTTTTAAGAGAGAACCAGCAAAATGTTTTATTTTGAAGTTTGCTGTTGTTTGAGTGACATACAGACTTGTACTCGCAACTGTAACACGCATATTTCCAGTTATCATATAACTATAAAAACTAATTTTTCAACAATTGATGCTTGAAACATGCAATAATTAGTTTTTGATCTAATATTCCTTCAACATTTATATCTTGTAGTGCGTGGTTTTTGCAAGGTTTAGATGCAATCAATGCCACGAGCCTATTATTCACAAAATTTGGGAACTTCGTCTATTTGGCTAATTTGAAATTGGCATGTAATCAGTCAGTCAAAGCGAATTCATAATCAAAAGCACAGTAGAATCGAACAAGACCTGATTATTAAAAAAACCAACCATACTAAAGTAGCTTTCGGTCTGATGTGTTATATTTTGTTATGTGTTGAATGAAAATTGTTTGAAGGACTTACAAATAAATATTGACTGCTAAATTTGTTATAAAAGTACTTTAAAATGAATATCAAGCACATATATAACAAAGGCGCCGATTCGCCTGTACACACTTTTAAGTGTTTATGGTAAGTTAAGTTTACAATACAACCTATCGCATTACTATCACTACTGATAACGAAACTATTATTATGTGGAATCCTGATGAGGACAATGACCGTGTAAGACAACAAAATGGAAATTAAGGTCACTAAATAATACGAATTCAATAATTGTAGAAGTCGTTGACATTTCCAAACATTACTTGATAAATTCTGTAGAATTTTATTATTTTGCTATGGTACTGGGCTTTCCGTTTCATTTGTATGTACTTTATTATTTTGAGCCATTTAGCAGCCGAGAATAAAAGATTGAAAAAGTTCAAGCAAGAAAATACAGACCAAAATGCTGATACTGTTGATGCAAAAATTAAAGATATTATTGTAGCCAATATTCCGAAATTTTTTGATTGAAATATGACATTATAAAAGGCGATACTCGACCAAAATGAAGGGTATTGCATAATGGTGTTTAGTATGATAATACATGGGGTCCAAAAAATACGGAAATACCTGGAACACATTCACAGCAAAAATAACAAGTAAATTCTATTTTTTGGTCTGACCAATTTGACCAATTTGAATTCCGAACGCATGACCTATAATATTAAAATTTTACAATAATTACTTGAAATAATTAGTAGTGACGTTACAAATTTTTAAATTGTATTAAAAAAGTATTTGTCCATTAACATACTCGTACCATACTACCGTATCTTATTCTGCTAACACTGTAATTCCCAATTCTCTGTATTTTTTGTGAAACCAGATCTTATTTTTTAATATCGTGACAAAATTGTTTGGCGTTTATATTCTAAGGATTCCTACTAAGCGGCTTATGCAAATTGTAGTCTACTTCAAGCAATTGATTCAAGATATAAGTTTTAAGTAAACAATTGTGTTGAATAATGCTCAAGAAATATCAACAAGATAATGCTTGAATCTACAATGAACATAGCTGTGTTTTGCCAATCATGAAAGGCTTGGACGGTGAATAATGCAAGATAAAAAAAAACAAGTGTAAAAATAAAAGTAGCCTTGAGCTTTTGGCTTTTTCATTTGACATTTGAAACTAGCCATTTATTATAGAAAAAGAAAAAAATTGACAGTTTCTTACTATATTAATTAAATTGCAAAATACTAATAAATAAAGTAGAAGGAATTGGCAACTTGCGACATGCAACCATGGATTAAAGTGATTTATCATTAGCATGTACCAGAAAGTACTTTTATATGCTAAGTAAGTTAAATATTGTACAAATTGAAATTACAAAATTTATTTTTTAATTTTTGATACCTTACTTTACGTTAGGTTGGTATTGTCTTTTAATGAACTAGGCCGTAAAGGAGCGGAATGTTTTGGATAGTCTGTTGTGCCCGCTTGATGCAACACCTAAGCTAATGAGCTCCTTCCCTACTATATCCCTACCCTTCTTTTCATGTTGAACAACAACTAAGCAGGAATGCCAAATGTTCTTTTTTTCTCTTTGTAACCTACGTTTTACTGAACTCAAATTTTTTTTTTTTTAATTAGATTTTAACACGAGTTTCTTATTGTTAGAATATGAAGTTGCCATAAAGGGCTTACTAAAAGGGGTGAGTAATTTGTTTTCCCAGAATTGAAACGAACAGGACAACCAGTCAATTTTAATATTACGAAGATTTTTATGTTAATTTAGGAGACATATATTTCATTAAAATGAGGGTTTTCTTCACGCTATGCTTTAATTGCGTTGAAACGACCCACTGGAGCAGGCCATGTTTTTTTTTTAATTTTTCTCACTTTTTTTTCATTTCTGGCTTCGTACACCCGCCTTTTTTGCTGAGGTGTAAGGCACACTAAAAATCAACTTCATTTCAAAGCGCTAGAACGAGACAATTTATTTCCTTACTTCCTTCTATTTAAATAATTCATGAAACATAAAATACCGGAACAAAGGTTTTGAAGAGTCAGATGCAGTCAAGTCACACTAGCTAATTAAACTCGTTCTAGGATAGGAGGACCCCAAACACAAAATCTTCCTGTCGTTGAGTGGGCTTCATTAGCTAGTTAAGCAAAATTAGTTACGGCAACCTCGATTAATAAGTCTACGTTTATATTTAAAAATGGAATTCATCATCATTGAATATTAATACTTTATTAGTTTTAACTAAGTACATTCACTGTTTATTAACTGACTGGCGCAATACATTGATGCTTACTATATTTGCTAAACTATTGTTCAAGCAGAAATGGTAAATGTTCGACGAAATTGCAAAATCATAAATTTAAAATTTTACATGGTATTGTATTACGTTGCAGAATTTAAAAAAAAAAGCACAAGATATTTTGGTAGTCGTGAATAAGATATAACCCTTTTATCTAAATTGTTGTTGACCATCAACAATTATTTCACTCCTTAAGCATGTCGAGGAAGTGGAAATCCTTCTATTTATTTCAAAAACAATTCTTCAAAAACAATATTTTTGAAGGAGTTTTTGGGTTCATTTCCAAAAGTGTTATATGCCTGGACTCATTTAAATCTGAATTCATTTGTTGGATGCATGCCAGAATACTTCCGATATTGTCGGTAGATATAATATTGGTCTCACAGGTATTTATCGGATTGTTCATTGCTCTACACTTAAAATAAATAATCTTCAAAATTTTAATTTATAGAAATTGGAATTCATTTACTTCATTCCTATTACTGAACTTCACCATGCAGAAACAATTTGTGAAGCTGTCTTATTATCAGGAGTACTTGAACTACTTAAAACTTGGCCAAATCTGTCTGGTTTGTCCATTCATGTTAACACCTAATGGCGCGACATGCAACTTAAAAATTCAAACTGGAATTAAGTTAACCATTTCAAAATTGGTTAATATCTTTGGAGGTGCAGTAGCGTTGACGTATTCAATTCTACTTTGCTTTCAAGCGTGGGACGACAGACACAATATTATCAGAGGCGTTATAGATTTAGCATTACTCGGCATTCAAATCAACTCAATATACTCTCTGTTACTTTGGAACAAGTATCGTGTAAACGGTTTCTATGTGATCAGTCAAATTTTCAAGATGGACGAACCCCGTTAGTTTTAATAGTTTTAATTTTAATTTCAAATTTATAGGTTTAAATCTCATGTTCAGTCACTTTAGGCGTAAAAAAAAATTTTACTTCATAATTTGTACAAAAATTACTTTAAAACCGGAGTTCAAAAACACCACCGTAACCATAAATGACAAACCCCAGAATCTGGAGGTAACCATACTTCAGGGACAATAATCGTTTGAAACATTTTTGTTAAAAGTCATCGAAAAGTAATTTGTGGCCGGACATATTTGTGTAAAATATGGCACTGTAGCTGTTAAGTGATAGGATAATATATGTTAAAAGCATCAAAATAGAACTTTTCGCCATGTTACTGCTTAACGTTTAAATTAAAAGAACGCCAAAAGTATATTTTACCGGGTATTGCCCCTAACTCAATGAGACACCAACCTTGTTTATGTACAAAATATCTCCCTCCGAGCAAATTTACGGTATTTTGACACTTGACCTTTGCTTTGGAAACACACATTTTGGTCAGGGTTTGGCCTTAAACTACACCGATTTATATGCAAAATATGGCGTCTGTAGCTCCAGCAGGTTTTGCAGGCATCGGCAACAAAGGGAAGGACAGATACAGGATTTTATAGTATGGATAATACACTACAGTTTTGAGACACACGGAGATAGTTGTCCGGTGATTGAGCCTTATCTTGAAAATCTGGAATACCCCCTTCATTAAAATACCTACATACATACTTATATACCTACCGTACATACACTTTTGAGATGTACTTTTTGAGCACGTGAGTTAGGAAGTTACATAAGCACTATGAGGTTTATTTGTAAAATATCTAGTTCATAAATATCAATGCATAGTTTTCTCATGCAATACATTGTTTGCAAAACTAGCCAAATGTGTTCGGACACGTATATGCTTGAATCCAGGTACTATATAAAAACACTTTGTCTTCTTTCAGGTATCGGAATGAATATCCTGGGCAAGAATGACAATACACTAAAAGTGTACTTACAGCTGTTGAACCTTGTCCTCTTCTCAGAAATGTACGTGCAATTGCCAGCTATAAGCGGGGTAGTGGCTTTTGCTCACATGTTCCCGTTACGATACATCGATTGGTTTTATACATTTGTTTTCCAAAGTCAGACTGTCGGCACTATATGTACGGCTACTTCGGGAGTCACATATAGCACTCACGACAACATTCTGGATGGGGTTTACCATATTCATGAACATGATTCTCCTATTTTCGCAATCAAAGCGCATTGAAGCTATGAGTCAGTTGCAGCTGAATGAAATCCCGGAAAAGCGTCAAAATATCCACCAAACGTATCGAACTGAGCAAGTATTTAGCAAAGTTGTACATGCATTTTTCAAAACATACATTGTTCTTGCCAATGTTGGCATGATACTGGTTTGTATTATGTTGACGTTTACTATCGTACAGCACAGGGTTAACGGAGCAATCATTTGTTTGGTTACATGTTGTGATATTGTGATGGTCATTATTGCAGTTGTATTTGCTCAATTGGCTGTTAACCTGAACACACATTCTCATACAATTTTTAGCACAAATCATTTATTCAAACACGCTTTGACTCAACTTGAAGTCAAGTTCAGGAAGTCATGCTGGCCAATTGTTGTCAGTGTTGGGGACATGTTCACAATTCAATCCAGACAATTCTGTCTAAATACATTTGAAACAGTTATTCTGCGAAGCCTAATTGACCTTTTGATATCTTTCAATTAGAACACACTTACACTTCTCGTAGAAGATTCCTCATTGTTATTAATTCACCATCGTAATCATCGATTTCTAAGCTGTGCGTGCGTGCATAAGAGTACTAACCATATGGCTTTGGTAAGTATAAGGACGGCGATGAGAATAAATTGGCAAGTGACTCATTAGGCATAAATTCCTATCAAAATCGCTGCAAGACGCTGAAAACAGTCGTTCATCTTTGAAACATTAATTTATTATTATTGACGCTGATACCAACAGTGCAAACCCCGTCTCAATTGAACAATTCATTAACTAACTAAATTCAAATTAAATTTGAAATACAGTCAACAATTGAAAACTTGCCTTTTTGCTTTTATTAATGACCACACAAAAACACATTTCTCCGCAATGGGTAGGTATGGACAAAATATGTAAATTTTCAAAGCGTGGCACCTGTAAGGGACCCCACCCTAGGACGGGTTTGTTATGTTAGTAATACAACAAATAGTAGAACTCCGGATAAGCGGGCACTCCGTTTAAGCTGAACGAAATGACCATGTCCCGGTCAGCCTTATGGGAGTTTACATACAAATCGTCCGGATAAGCTAAACCCATTCAATTTAAAACTCCGGTTAAACTGAACAGATTTCTTGGTTAAGTTGAGAAATGCTATCAGGCTAAACTAAAAAAACGATGCTTTTTGGCAACTAGTTTGCATTGATCAGTATCTTGCTTTCAAAATATAAGTCATCTTGAAATCAAAAAATTATTGCAGAAATGATTCCAAGCAAAAAAAAAAATCTTCTTGAGTAGAAATAATGCAAGTTATACAGAATTCAAATACTAAAAATGATTTTGTTTTGCATTTGTGACAAAACTCAAGCACTTACTTGAACAATTAGTTAAACAAACAATTTACAATTTTAAAACAGAGCAAGATTACATATCGGTTTACTTCGAGTGATTAAACTAGTCAAATTAAGTCATTAGGGGGTCTACTAATGAGTTTTAAAGGTAGCTCAATAATTTTACACGCTATCCGCCTATGCTAAACTCTAGATAACGTGAACCGCTTTGGTGTTCCCCTTCAGGTTTAGCTTAAACGGAGTTCACTGTACTAAATTCAATTGACAAATGATTGAACATGTATTTCCAGGATACAGGCTTTTAGTAGTATTCTTTGATGTGCTTTGAATAGATTATTTACAGTATAATAAGAAGCGGATGCGAAGTGTGAAAGTAGTGTAAAAAATAAATGCCAAATGCTGGTAGTCTTATTCATTTAGTTACGTTTGTATGCTTTTAAGTCGGGACTTTTCTCAAATTTTATTTTTTTTGAATCATATTTTTAGAACAAAGGTTAACTACAATACAAATTCGCAGGAATAGGTAAAGATTAACATTAAAATCGAATGTAATGAAACTGTTAAATAATCTGTAAATATTTTTAACGTGGAATTTTTCTAAACAAATTCTCTTTAAAAAAAATTTGATATTCTGAAACTCATATTCTAAAAATTCGGTAGTCGCATAAGTCCATCTTTTTCAATCTGACAATTAAACATGTCCCTTTTTTAAATTAAAATCATTTTGTTTGTTTACATGGTTTACATTAGATTTCCAGTTGCATCCTAAACAACTTGCGTGTTATTGACGCCATTGACCTTTCCCTCACATGCACGTCGCTGTTTCACATCATTCGGGCCAACACAACGCTTCCAAAACGCATTTGCCTCAACCTCTTCCCTTCCAAGTTCAGGAAGTCCCATGACCTCAATCTCTTGGTCCAATTGGCCTCCGACTCCCCGCCACCGTGGCGCCACTGCACCGTGACCGTGGACGGCTGGACACCAGAGGAGCTCTCACGGTTGGTCACGGTGTTGAAGTCGATGCTCTCTGTGCACTTCAAGCACGGTGTCCTGTACACTCCCATTGAGCCAGGGCCCTTAGCCACCCTTTTCACGGCGCCAGATCAACTCCACTGGTAGCTGGCCATAATCCCGAAAATAAAAATCTCTACACAATAATCTCTAAAAAAAAATCTCTAAAATAAAAATCCCTACACGTAAATAATCTACAGTTCAAAAACCTCTAAAATAAAAATCTCTACATGTTAATAATCTCTACACAAGAAAAACCTCTAAAATATG
>JAQFYP010001587.1:0-15038 GCA_034694865.1 Bilobella braunerae
ACATCTATGCTAATGAGCCCCTCCCCTACCATTTCCTTACCCCTCTCCTTTACATGTTGACCAGCCGCTCTGCGGGAATGTCAAATAACGTGCCTTAATAATCAATCAAAAGTAAAATTTCATCTACTTATTTGCGCTTGCACTATATCTACTTTTTCTAGCTAGGTAAATGTATGTATTTCAAGGAACAATATTGGAGGGCAGAATCTTGTAAAGTGAGCCAACGTCTCACAGTATTATGCGCCAGTTATCTAAATATTTGGTCCACTCAGAATCCCCAGCAAGATTTAAAATGTCGTTTCTATCAAGATGTTGAGATGCTTTTGGATGCGTCTCAAGCTTGGAAAATCCAGGATGATTTGACTGCTCCGTGAAGATTATAGGGTGGTGGTGATGCCTGCAATCGCCAACACTGCATGCCGCGGAATAGATTTGATGACCAACATTGATACTATGTATTAATTTTGGATGTATCAATAATACATCTACCAAAACTCAATTTTGCTTCAACAATTTTTTTTCCAGTTTCCAAGAAAAAACTATTGCTCTCGTAACACTAGATCATTTATCCCTCTGCTGTACTAAACTGACATTAAAGTGCTTTCAGTTGCAACTGCCCTAATTCAATTGACGATTTGTTTGCCAAAAGTACACTCTCGATCTGTTTTTCCATTAGCCTTGTATGTTTGTACAACTATTAGATATAACATCAATACAGCAATACATTAATAAGTTGGTATTGCATTACCCTAAAATCTTGTGTTTATCATTCGTCAGTCTGTCACTTTCGTTTTAACTTTAAATGGGGAATTTTGTTTTCAAGTATTATGTAGTATATTTATAGTCCAAACGCAATTGAGTCGTGGTCAGCTATTATTCCACCAAGTATTTTACAGCAGGGTCCAACAATTGCCTTCTTCTTTGTTGTTTTTCTACCTTTTTCTTACAATTTTATAAAGCCAAACGGTGACGTGAATCAGACAAGGTAAAAAAAATTCCAAATAGTAAATTAAAAAGGCACGTTATTTGACATTCCCGCAGAGCGGCTGGTCAACATGTAAAAGAGAGGGGTAAGGAAATGGTGGGGGAGGGGCTCATTAGCATAGATTTTGTCATCAAGCGGGCACAACAGACTATCCGTTACATTACACTGTTGGGAAACCTGATCAGGTAATTTCCATATCCTCTGTCTGTGTATGCCTAGTTCACGAAGGTACGGGCATACACAAGGTCAGAGGCAAGGTAATTCTTTTAAGGGTAAAACCAACAGAAAAGACTTTTTTGTGACTGATCGGGGGATTTGAACCCCCGTTCTCATGATGGCTAGTGGAGAGAGATTGAAGCTCCAACCACTAGGCCACCACCGCCAACTAAATAGTAAATTAATGTAATCAATTTTTTTTTTAAAGATTGAGCTTTTTTTTAATACTTTTTGGGGTTTCTAAGTATCATGAAGCCAACCAAATGTTCTAAAGCCAAATAAAACCATTAGAACCAATTTTTCGGACTTTTCCTAATCCTAAATATTACTAAAATCTTTAAAACAGGAATACGTAAAAATTTGAATTTATATGTTGATATTTTTGAATTGCATCAAAATTATATCTTATAAAGACCAAGTGCCAAACCCAAACTCAACCGCAAGTGTTGTTACCTGTGTCCTTGCTATTTGTCTATTTGTATCCGCGTCCGGTGTCCAATGTGTTCAGTTAATACAATTTGTAGGTATTTACGTGACTCCATGTGGAATTGTCGCTACAAATTTCCATTTACTAGCTCATACTCGTGTTAATTAATACACCATATAATACATTTGTGCTCATATTTGTATTCTTGAAGGCTTGGCGGGTATACTTAAGCTCTAATTTTATGAGAACTTATTTTGCCCTGTTTGGCACTTACTGCAGCCAAATACTTTATTGTAACGTTTTCCGCAATATTTTGCATTTCAGTTGTATTGCTACAATTTTTTTTTAATATTTGTGGAAATTTCGTTTTTATATTCTTATGCAATTGTGGCAGCATTATAATGTCAAAATATTTGACGCTAGGAAAGGGCGACAGATTAATGTTAACTGGAGCATCATAAGTATGCACGACGACAGTAATACTTTGAGATTACGCCTGCTGGACTTGGACCTTTAGTAATGTTGTATCGAGTAATTTCACAACAAATATTTCAGTGTAGCGAGCCTTTTGAGGTATTCCAGTAGTGGTTGTTGGGGACTTTGGGCAATTGCGACCTGTTCGTGGACAGTTGGTGTATTAGAAATTTCCACTGGAAAACACTGAACACATTGTACGCAATAATTTTACTTGCAAACAAAACCAATTTACAACAGACAAAGTTTTGCTATGATTTGCGCGCATTTCATTTAATGAACTTTTTGTGTAGACAACATTAATTTTACTCCGTATTATGAGAGGTTAAAAACTTAAGTGAATCGAAAAGGCAATGAAGGGAGCCAACTAATAGAAAACAATTGTGTGTATTTTAAGAATAAAAATTCTATCAAAGCATAACCTAATAACCGATCCCAATTATTAAAATTTATTTGAAAGTACTATTGAACAGGAAGAGCACATACTAGTTCTTGTTTTTTGTAGCTCGACAGCATAGGATATAATATTTCACAGGTAATAGCGGCTAAAGAAAAGAAAACTAATGTTGCCCACAAGATGTACATTGTCACAACGTTGATGGCTTTCAGCTTTTTTGGAATTCGTGCATAATTTAGGAGATAGTGTTGAATGGCTTCTACAGAATGCCCCGGTTTTTGAAAGACAAGGTCATACCATTTTGACCATAATTGGTATACACCACCTTCGAACAGCCTTAATATTCCAAAATATATCTTTTCCTCAAGGTAGTGCATATGGGCATTTCCACTATTCAAAATCATACCGATCATCGTAGGGAAAAACTTTTCTCCAATTGTAAACTCCATTGCTGTGTCCGTCCCATTTAATAATTGATTATATTGCAACTCCAAAATGAACTCGGTTAGCTGTTGCTCAATTTTAATTACGGCGGTTTTGTCACATGTTATTACTATTTCAACACTTTTCTCTACCGTGATCCCTGGCATAAATGAAAGAAACATTGATTTTGGCAAGACCTTTAAATGCGTGTTTTCATCTGGACTATGTGGCACCTTACGACGAAGCCACATCCAAAATTTGTGAAACCAGTATTTGCTTGTGAAATTTAAACAAAATTCATATGTCGGAATTTTAAAATTTTCCAACTTCACAAACTTTTTAAACATTTTGGACCCTATGGGAAAAACCTCACATCCTTGCCTAACCTTTTTTTCTTGTTCCTTATGGTTACTCCTAAATTTAGTCGCATTAAGCTTGAAACAGTGACAAACTGTAAGGTCAATTTCTGTTTTTAAAAAATTGACTATTTCAAACGCATCAAATTCCGTATCGACAACAGCTAATAGTACAAAATTTTCAAGTTCCGAAGTATTTTGCCAAGTATGTGTAGCCCGTGGCCCCGCGAGTACAGACGCCGTAAACAACCCTTTATACGCATTGACGATTGTACTACAATTGTTAATAGCCAGCTTCCAAAAACTAGTTGAAACTTGTACCTGAGATTGTAACGATGAAGTAATTGTTCGTTAAAACAAGGCGAGATTTCCAGTAGTAAAACAGATGACGATAGGAAAATCGAAGGAAACAAGTTTGGAAGTTTTAAGGTTGGCTGATTAGTGAGTATAGTTATTGCTATCAATGTCAAAACTACAGGTAAAGCTACAAATGATGTAGTCAATATACAAATCCAACTTTCAAGATTATAAGGTTGCAAATAGGCACCGAAAGTCCCCACTGGATTGCCAGGTTCGACGCCGTCGCAAGTCGCAAAACGATGATAGACCGTTTCAGTTATCAGGACAAAAAATCTGAGCAAAAGGCACTCATGAATGTTAGCATGCATTTTAAAATCTATAACTTCAAATGTATTGCCGGAAAAAGTGTCTAAAAGCTCGGCGTAAATTTCGAATAGTTTATTTTGAGCTAGTTGGTACGATACACAGCTCTCAGTTTTTGCAAATGAGGTTAAACGTTGAACAATTCTCAAGAAGTGAGCCTTTTGTAACCCTCCAACTGTACTTTGTATATAATCTGTCTTTAGTAAGTTTCCGTATAGCTCTTTAATACGGAACAGTGTAACATGTTTTTCCAAATTGAGAAATGATGACAACGTTCTATTGTTGTATCCTTTACAAGTGCTTGGACCAATCAAAACAGGTACGTCGGCATGTGGGAGTAACTCAAGAAATACAATTTGAACAAAACACTTTTTGATTTTGGATATACTACAATAGCTATTTTGTGAATAATGTTCGAAATGGTTCAATCCGTCAACGCCATTTCTGATGTGAGTATACAGTACGACGATGGGCATAACGATGAAAGATGAAGGAGAAAAAGATGAACTCGTCCTAACCATATCTGGAAGTAAAATGAAGCCGGTCAATCCGTAGTCGAAAAATTTCCAGTTTCCGCACAACGGTGCTTTGCAGAGGTGCTCTTCTATTTGAATTGTGTACGCTTGAAAAATATGTACTGTACAAAGCAAGTAGGGTCTGAAATCGTATACTTGAGACGTTTTTTGCTTTTTGCATTCAACTCCACTGCATATAATAAGTTTTTCTGTTATATATTGTTTAATTTGAGTAAGGTTTATTGGCATGATATGCAAAATAAGAGGAATATTAAATGGTTCTAGCTCTGTTAGGGGAGGACGCAATAATTTGACTCTACAATCGGCGACCTGGTTAAAAATTGAATTCAAAATACCGTCACATTTTACCATTGGCTGTTGCAAGTGCAAGAGCAATATATTTAACATCGTTATGAACATAATGTACATTATAACACAAAACAAATCCCACAAAATTATCAACCTAAATATCTCTAGTTTCGAATGATTCTGTTATTTCGAATCGTAAATCACAAAACAACACAGACAACAAACTTAGAGCGCAATGTTAATAAGAAGAGCATTTTGAATGTAATCAAATAAAAATGGTTTTTGAAAAGGGTTGTTATTTATTTATGTCATTTCAAAATCAAATTACATCTATCTAAATACTAGCGAAACAAACCAGTCCTAGGTCAGGATGAGCAGCAACCCCCCTTGCCCTTGGATTTTAATTTGTTACCAAAATAAATTTTAATAAGGATGCCTATCTCTGATATTGTATAAGGAGCGGGTGAGCTTTTGTATGACCAAATGGAGGAAGGGCTCTACTTGGACCTCCTCCTCGGCTCCTCAATCAACTCTTAAGGAAAGAGACAAATCCCAAGCGCAAGCGTATTCCGTTTTGAATTGCGATGATTTAAAAATACTTTTTTCTTCAACTCTAGCTATAAAAGTCTACACGGAAAATCATGTCTCTGTAAACTTACATGCACATATGGCTATAAAAACAGGGCTTTCATATGTACAATTTTTAGTATTAAATATGTATTTAGAAATAAATTATTACGATTCTTCGTTGAAATAAAGTGCTTTAAGCTTCAGTGCTAGCAAAAGCATTATCAATATAAAATTCCTAAGAAAAAAAAACTACATTAAGAAGAAAATATGACACGCAACGTTGAGAATTTCTGTAGTTTCTTGTTATACATTTGAAAGTGGTTGCCCAAGGTTAAACCTAAACCTAATCAATAATATAATAAATATTGTAATACTTATAACTAGGAATGGATATGATTTCGATCGTGTCACGCCCCTTCAATGAATAAATGGCCAAATGAGTGATATCAATTGCTGAACTGGCACTGAGTAATAAATTTTACAGCTCAGAGAAGTGATTTTTTCTAAATGTTTAATATTAAAAGGTTTTGTAATTGAACAGTACACGATAATTACAAAAATTAAAACAAAACAAGAGATTTCAATGCGTCAACGAGCAACACTAATTTTCGAGTCCGCGGCAATCCTCGTGGTCCTGTAGAAGAGGCCGAGAATTAATATAAATTGTCTCTAAATTTGATTTCCTAATGTTACAAAAATAGTCATTTATATTTAAAATAATTTCTACTCACTTAATTTAAGTGGTTTAGGGGACTTTTATTTTAGGCTCAGATTGAACCAGAGTTTCTTTGTGAAAACGCAATGTAGGTGACGTATGGAAGTAGACCGCTGTAACGACAAAGCAATCATTTTTTTTTTGCATATTCAATTTGCTTAAAATAATGATTAACTAAAAGCAAAAGCTATTATAGTTCTGTGCCGCGCTGCATAGCGTATCATTCCCGTTAAGTTTTACCAAAAAAATTTCTTTCGAGCGATGAAGTCTTCAAAATATTTTTTAAGTGATTACTGAAAGCCTAAGACATGCTCATCGAAAGTTCGATGTCATTTAGTTTTTTAATAGGTAGAAATATGGTAGGTAGGGAACTCAAAAACTCAAATAAAATCAAAATTTCCATAATTTCTCAAATTACGTTTTTCAAACTTAAGTTTGAAATTTTGTTTCCTTCATTACTGTTTTATTAAAAAACAAAACAAAGAATGTCCGTCTCTATACCCTGATCTCCTTACAAGAAATTTTATTTTAATACTTCCAAAGTAAAAGATTCGTTGCAAACGGGAAACTTGATTCATTTAAAAAAAAGTATTGTTGTCAGACGTCAAATTCGATGTTCGTCGAACTGCATCAATTTCAGTTTCAAGAAACCTGGTTTAGAGAGAATTTTTTTCAAAATAGGCTAAAAATGATTTAACTATTCCTAATTAGTGAACATTCTCCTGGGAAATTCTGACTTCCAACTTCAGCAATTCTGTATGTAAATTTTGGGCACTGGAGGGTCAAAGTTAGTCACGATTCACCGAACCGCGTCAATAGAGAATGATAAAAGAGAAGTGATAATGGAGTTGGAAATACAACACAAAACACTTTTGGGTCCAAAAGTCTAAAGTGCATCAATTATTTGTCAGCGCCAAGAGAGCATGTTGATTGATATCAAATTACAAAAAATATCAATTAAAAATTATACTAAATTAGAAATAGTAATTATGGAGTGAAATGCGTCGCACTTATAAAGAATCTTTAATGTCTATTGATCTTATAAATGCTACAAGTAAATAGAAATCTTATAAATTTATACAAATTAGGAACTATTATATTTCAAATAAATCAATTCCAAATTCAACTTACCGCTTGAATGAAGGAAGATGAAAGCAAAAGAAGTCCTTGTAAAACTTTATGTTACAATGTAGCGAATGTGACATTTAATTTAATTTTTTCCTTAAGTAATTACTCGGTCGGGGACTTAAATAGTATTAAAGGTAGTCAAAATTCAAGTTAAAAAAAATCTACTTTGAAAAAAAGAAAAAATCAGAAATTACATTTTCGTTGCGATGCATTCGCCATGGAAATCTTCTAGATGTGTCGTTTTAAATATTAACTTGTTCTTCTTATCATAAAAGTCCATCATATGTTTTATCGAGCTGAACACAACGAGTTATACTGTCATGTATGTTCACTGCAAATATTTATTTATGGCAAGGAGAGGAGACATTTTCGTGTATGTATTATTTGCTTATCCAGTGTCAAGATGTTTCCCAGTTCTCTTAAATTACTTGGAACAGTAATGGAATTTGTGACAGATTTTGGAATTTTTCCGGCGAAGTGGAGTTGTACACAAAATATTATTTTACTGGAGACGGATTCGCAGTACTACCGCATTTGGGATAGAGTAAAATGGATTTGGTGCCTTAATCAATGTTTCCTTTGTTATGGTTTTCTTCGAATAATTATACTAAATGGTTCTATACCACTCGTACTGCAAATAGTGGTTCAACATTCTTTGGTGTTTGGAACGTTTTTGGTACCCACCGTTGTCCAGGTCATTTTGATATTTCGTAAAGAAGAAGCAATATCACTCCTTAATCGACTCTTTCGTTTCTTGCCGTATACAATTTTTGGTAAATTATTACTTTAGGCTGAACAAATTTTTATTTTCAAGCTTCAATATTTGTCTTAGGACGTGATACATCAACAAAAAAATCTCAGAGCAACTGTACCAATTTGTCGGCTATCATCGCCCTTATAACAACTCTTTTCACAATTCCGGTGGCAATTGGAAATGCGCTTGTTTTCTTAGCCTTTCCAAATTGGCCTCATTTTGTGACATCACTATTGCCTGATGTGCTAACCGAGAGACTTAAGTACGTGCTTGTTTTGCCATATTGTGCTTTCACTGCTGCATCATGGCTCATTGTCACCATTTCCGTACAGCTTTGTATAACAATTGGATTTGTTACAATGACCTTTCTTAAATATTTAAGGTAATTGCTTTTAAAAAAAACTCAAAATTGAGAATTCTCAATTCTCCATTAGTAATTGTCTTACATTTTTCTGTGCTTCCATCTTTCCGTCCGTCCGCGTTTCGCGCAGTTCAAAACTACAATTGCATTTGCATTCCAAAACCACAATTGCGCTTCGAAACCGAATTCAGCTCCCATAAACTGAACATTAATACTAACTCAAGACCCTTCTGATCGTATGACACTTCACCACTCCTAAAATCGGAAAATTGGGTTTTCCGGGTCTTTGCTAGTAAAGAAAAGAAAATGACACGCTTTTCGCTAGTATTATATATTTCGTATCCTAGTAAGTTTTTGTATAATGTTTTAATATTTAATAGACAAATTTGGATAAAAAATGGTCATGAGCCAATTGTGCTGGTGTAAAACCGTTCGTAGTTTTGACAGTAATTAATTATTTTACTTTTTTGAGCGTCCATTCGTTGGTCTGTATTTAGCAACTGCAATTTCAAATCAAAACTAGCTCTCATTAATGGGCATTAAAGTAATTAGGAAGATTATTAAAATTACAATCCCCCTGATTCACGAGAGTGTGACACATTCCCTTTCATTTTCACGACCACTAAATCACCCCCAAAGGCGAAGTCAGAGGTTTTGCTAGTAGCTAATAACATCCATTGTTTGCAGGGAGAACATGGTTTATGATTGGCATCCTCTGCGACTTATTTCCCAATACAAATGTCTTCAGCTGTTATACTTACAAGCCAATTTTATTTTATGCGATTACTTAGTTCCAATTGCAAATGGAATTGGAGTAATTATTATAGTGATGTCAAGCTTTGCCGTTATTGGTGTAGGGCTCTCTGGTGTGGGTCTTGTTCTCTGCATACTCACTTTTATTATATCGGCAACATACATTGTTGTGGCTCACGTAGAAGTAGGAGAAATATTTGATTCATCCCGGAAGCTTATTTTAATGGCCAAGACTAAACACTTACTACGCACACGGCGATTAGTTGCTGAGACAGAAGATGCTCTAATTACAAAATATTTAAAGACTCTGCGGCCGATATATGTAAAAATTGGCGTGTTCGGTATTTTTGATAAGAGAAAGACGTTTGTTAGGTTGGGAAATATAGTGGTGTACGCTGCAAGATTTACTCTTGCAGCAAGGAAGTAATGGAATGTTAAAAGTGAACCTATCAATTTCCATTTAGTGCCCTAGGCCAAAATATGACCTCACCTTCTATTAGTAGTCAAAAGTTAAAATAGTTCCCCATGAGGCATTCCGCTTGCACCTAAACGCTACATTAAAATTGTAATATTTTAGCGTTTAGTTTATATATGATTATAATTTAAACACTATTTACATTAATTTGCAGTTAACAATTGGGTTATTTATGCTGAAACAAAAGGGTTTCTTAGCTTGACTTTATGTTACAAATACTCAAAAGTGTGAAATATCATTCAACAAGGTAATGAAGCCCGTTCTAAGACGGGAGTATCATTGTTGGGCTACTTTCAAGTTCATAACTTTAACCGTCAGTTATTTATCGAGAAGAAAAAAATCAAACTTTGAGTCGATCGAATAAGGGTTCTCCCGTATTATAACGGGCTTGTTTACCTATGCATATTTGCCTAACGCAAACGCAAAATACAGATTACATAAAAAACAAAACTTGCAGAAGGTAAATAATGTGAATTACTACTTACAATTAGGAAATTTTTAATCGATTTACGGTTAGTTAGAGGTACAGTGTACTAAAAATGCCCTAGCAAAACACAATTCCAAAAAGTTTATTTGTTTTTAATTTATAAGCCCAATTAAAAAAAATTAGGAGTAATTCTTAACCTATTTAGAGCCTTTAGTTAGCTTTAGTGCATTGTTAAACCTCAAATTGTAAGTAAGGCACAGTTTCGAATATTTTATATGTAAGTTAATTGCTTTTAGCAGTTAATCTCAGTTAACTAATTGGAATTAAAATTTAGGACTTAAAAATTGATATTGAGTGGTCCAGACAAAGTTCTACACAACTCAGATGTTGTATGAAGTATGTTGCTAGACAAATTGACCAAAGGGTCTATTTTTGACCATTATCCGAAAAACATGGTGACCATATACCACTCATCTCACTAACATGCTTTTGTATACATTAACCCTATTTGAGTCAGGGCAGGTGGGTATTTACCAGAACTGCATACGGCAAGAAAAAACAGGGAAATAAATTTAAAATAGAACTTACACAGAAATTTAGTAGTTAGAATAAATTGTACCACATTCAGAATAGTAGCCCAGTCTCTAACAGCACCCCATCACTCGAAACAAATTGCTTTCCTTATGTACTATTTGAAAATCAACCGTATGTTATTAGTAATATAATAATATGCTTTAAAAACACTTTTACATGTAATGGCATTAAGTAATGGTAAGTAAATAAGAACAATTTAATTTCCTAACTTATTGTTGCGCTAGATCCGGTTGGTTAGATTGGTAGATTTATGTTTAAAGGCTCGATATTGGGGATCGAATCGTAAAGTGGGTACTGTGCATCTGAATGCACATGTCAAATGTCAAAGAAAAAAATAAAGTGAAAGAGCAGTGGGCGAACATTGACTCGGGACTGACTGACTTCGACTAATTACGCTAGCACTTCTATTTATAGGCAGTGCATACAAACAGTCAAACAGACAAATGACCTCTTAAGCTAATACAGGACAGATAAGGACTCAAACTATCAAAACACTTTTATGTCGGCACAAAAGTGTAAAACTAACTAACATAACCTGCTGGATGTCACGTCTACGGTGTCCATGAGGGCGATGACATTGTGGGCGTAACAAGGCCTCCTCCAAAAAATAAACCAGGCCTTTTCACTGCTTTTCATTGGGGCGATGACAGCATTTTCGAGGATGGGAGATAGGGGTAAGAGCAACGGCTCACGGCTCCGGTCGTCCATGTCGGCATCATGGGTCAATTACGACCAGCGGTTCGGCTGGTTTTCGACGGTCGTCCGGATTGTCGAGTCGACATTCTGGTCTTGGTTAGGTTTTTGGTGGCAAAGTCCAAAACTAGACAATATCACGGTTCTGGTCAACTATAGTTTCTACTATTTGGCCTCTATCGTCCTCTGTTTCTGAACTAGAAGTGTGCTCCCACGTTAAATTATTATTTATAGTACTTCAGTTCAAAATCTGTCATATAATATTTATTTACACTTACAAAATTTTTAAGTATTACAAATCAAATCATCAAACTAGTGTTTAATCTTGATGTCATTTGAAAATCAACGCGATATAATGGAGGGTCAAAGGATCATTTTGTGGTTAAAGTTGGCTGTTGTATCACCGGAACTTTTTTGTGGTTTGCAGCAGTAGTGGTTGAAAGGTTGTTTTGAGGTCGAGGGACATTTTTGAACCTTTGGGTTAATCGTATCCATGTTAAACTTTTATTTCCCGTGGTAACGGGGGGTCACAAGCTAATGTGTCCTATACAAATGTTGTTTCCCTTCAGTAAAATAACAGCTTTTGGATCATAGGATTGTTCTTATTGTTGCAACTGAAGTATATGTTTTCCCTTAACTCCAAAGTGGAAGTGGGAGTCTAAAAGAATTGTTTGAACTTGACAAGATATCAATGAACTTATATCCGCAAACAAATGGGAGGTACGTCTTGTAGTTTCCGAGTTAATCGGCAATACTCGAGCCGACTGCTGGATGGACAGGCTGAGGGAAACCATAAAGCAGCTTACGCCACCTAATAAGTCAGCACATGCGGATTTGTTTGAAAATGAATATAAAATCAAAAATGAATTAAATTTTTTGAACTAATATCTCAAGCTCAACAGCTGTAATTCCATTTACCCTTAAATTTTCAGCAGGTGAAAACAGATGTTTATCCATTCTATGGCAAATTGTTGCATTTATTCAAAGCTATCGTTTTGTAATGTACTTAAGTATTTTGTGTCCTACTTATAGTAGGTTAGGTTATTCAAAAAATGAAGTGATATGTAAACTTTTTACTTTCAGCAGTCAACCTAAAGAATTCCGATGATACACCAATTATACTAGAAAGCCTTGAATTGAGAAGACGTCCATGACTATTTTTACGCAAATCGATTATTACATTTTTCTAACCCGTATACATATTTAGCATTAAGAAAAAACTAACTATTTTTTTTTTTACAAATAAAATAATGCCGTGAAGAATACAATAATTAATGACAAAACAGCTTCACGCATATTTGATTATAGTGTAATTAATGTTGTTGTACTACAGTAGATATATTGGCAACTCTGTCTTGTGTTTGTCTAGTTTTCAGGTCTGACTCGCACCCAACTTTTGCCGATTTACTAAGATTTGGGCTCCATGGCAAATCCCACTGAATTGTCCAATCCCACATCCAACAAACGCCATTTTGACAGAATTCTTCAGGCGTCTTATAACAGAACGATTCACCTGTGAAGTTAGTCCCTTGAAATAATTCAACGTTGGTATTAATTAAAACAATAGATTCCGGTGCGAAGGGAAGATATAGTTGGTCCTCGTCGAAAGTCAGGGCCGTGGATTGCAATGCCGGGTCATTAAAAATGGTCACAGACGGAGCAGTATTGTCTGGCCTAAAGCCAACGGCCCTGGCAGACTGCGGACTCATTCGGCTTGAAACACAAACATATTCGCGGTTTGGTAAAATTTGAATTTCTGCATAGTTCCCTGATCCGTACGCGTAATATTCTCCTGTATATACGATCCAACTAGTAATACAACAGTAAATGGTTCAATTAATATGTTTTATTAATTTAATATAATACAGAAAAAGTAAAAAAAAAACTATTACAAACTTACGCTCCTTGATTGCACGCAAATTTGCCTGGCTTTGGTTGAATCAAAGGTTGATCTTCCACAAAATGCCGATCTTTTCCGTCAATGTACATTATGTCCAGTTCAGGAAACAGTTTGGCAGCCACATGTTCAGAAGTAGGCAGTAAAATGGAACAGGGTAAAGCAAAAATTACCAAATGCGTGATCTTAAAAATACTGCTGTGTTGAACCATTTTGTTATAAAGAATAAGATCTTTCATAACAGGCCAAAAAATTTGCCTATTTATATAAAACTTATGCTGATAAAATTTGTATCCTTTGACCTACAGTAATTTTGTTTGTAGTATTACCCAAAACTCCATAATCCAAAAATCACGTGAACAAAATTTGTGCAAATTTCCAAATAAATTCAGTAATTGATTGGATACTTCTACTCTGTGATCGATATAATAGGTTGTTAATTGATATCAAACCACTCAAAAATATTTTAGCATGTGTTCGAGCCGTGAAAGTTTTGAAGTGCTTAGGAATTACGCGACACGCCCTTGAAGTCTTATAGCACAATGATGGTTTTACAGAAAGTCAAATTAACTATTAATATCTAATAAATTTGTTAGCGTTTAAAAATAACTGAATTTTTTTAATAAAAAATAATTCTTATATTAACTAAATTTATAAGGTTGTTACGATCGCTAACAAAAGAAAAGACTTTTTTGTTGATTCTGGGATAACTGACATATAATTGATTATAATTGACATATTCAAAGGTATTATATTTCATCAAAAAATGAACCAATTGTAGATTTTTTCCCAATTTCTGCGATGCAATCGGAATACGACGGTGGGGAGGCGTCGGTTGATCCCAGATTTCTTGATTTCCCGATAGAAGCACTATACGAGGGTGGAGATATATCTGAAGCTGCCAAAATACAATTCGCATACTTAAACTAGCCTTAATTTTCATACTTTTTTAAACTACTACTTTTAACGTTTTTTAAATAATGCATAATAACTTACGGCGTCGCGCTGTTCTTCCAGATGAGATCATTGCATAGGGAGAATCTGTTTCTAGCTGTAAGGCCACAATTGGGCTTGTACCTATCACAATGGGCACACTGGCAGAAGCATTACCAAGTTTCCCAATGCAGCTAAATGTCACCTGTAAATGGATAGTTAAATGGATGCATAAATTATGTTTACATAGTGCTCTATCCCTTGTTATCAAAACTTGTAATGCGTGTAGAAAATCTTTTAAATCTGTTCTAGATAATTAATTCCTACACTTCTATTCCTAGTAAAAGATTCCTTGACACTACTTATCGGACGCAAGTCCAAAAGAGTCGCAATAAAATTAATTCAAATTTTAACACATGTTATACTTTTTAAATATGATATACACCGGACCTAGGCTAAGAAAAACCTGCAGAGGAATAGTTTAGTTTATGCAAAAAAGAACTTTTCTGAGACCTTGTCTCATACCTGCCCAATTATTTCTTTAACTTTAGCGGGAATTTTTGCTTATCCGAGATAAGAAATCCGTTAGATTGAGTGATCTCCACTGCATCGCTTACCTGAAGTCGGTAAGCAACATTTGTGTATTTTGTAGCAAATGTTGGAATTGCTTCGGAAGGCACGCAAATAAAATGCTCCCAAGTATCACTTGATTTTGGATTGAGTACTGGACCGATCATACTTGCCATTACAGATGAAGTCGTTTGAGTTGAAAAATATGAGCGATCTGTGATCTCCTGTCACATTTTTTTTATTTAAAATGCATAATTGTCAAGGACGTAAAGTAGTGAGGGGGCCGGTGCTTTCCCATACCAATCTCTGGGTTAAACCGATATGAGAAAAAACCCTTTTTTCCACCCACCCTACATGAAAATTTTGGTCCCTCAAAAATTTTGAGCCGACCCCCGAGAGCCGA
>JAQFYP010001588.1:0-15037 GCA_034694865.1 Bilobella braunerae
CAATGCACCAGAAGTAATTGGGGGGGGGGGGATATTCATATGGGTGGGGTTTCGCGAATTCGTTCAAACCGAGACTAAGTTATTGGGGTTAACTTAGTTCTGGTTAAAAATAATTTAGATAAGATTAGTCACTTTTAGTTTGTGTGGACTTTATCTGAAACGAGATTAATTCATATGCTAAGATAAAGGGTGAGTAAGTCTGCTGGAATCACCTTTGTATACAGTGAAGACCACGAAAAAAAACACCCGATTAGTTTCCAGAGAAATATTGTCAATTTCCACCTGATTATGAAGGGCTAATTACAACTAATATTTTAGAATAAAAATGAAACAATACCTTTTTCAAATCGAAGCGAATCGCTCGTTCCTAAGTGTAGGATCAATGTTCAGCAAATGTTAAAATGAGTTTTATGATCGATTGGGATACTGCTTTGTGAGCGACGGAAAGCATACACTTATTTTGAAAAAATTAGCATGAGTTGAAATTTTTCAAATTCAGGTAATACGCCCCTCGATAACTTAGAAGAATAAATAACTTGTTTACGATTGGGTTATGAACTTTTCGTGGTTCCCCTTGTTTCCCCTTACAATATCTAAAACAATAATTGAGTCTGTATGTAACATGTTTGTGTCGACGTTTATTATAAAACTTATTTATTAATTATACAACGTATATGCCACCATATTTATATATAGTCAATATCTAAGAATCTTCTTATACTGTGCCTCAATAGCGTGATTAGTGCAAATAGAAAGTACTTAATTATTTTTCTGCAAAGTTAAAGTACACGGTTTGTCGGAAACAGACAAGGTAGCAACATGTCTGCTGAGACACGCTTTATTACGCTTGAGAGCAGAAAAACTGTAATCATTTCACCTTTGACATCTCGAAACCAGACTTACCCTCTCGCATCCAGGATAATTTACAAAAAAAAAATGACAAATTCAAGTCAAAGCGTGTTACAAATTCTAAAATATTTTGTCTTGTTTGTCTTTGTCTCGTTTGTCTCACACGAGAAATGTGCTAGACACACTTTAGAACCCACATAAATGTACACTTTGCATTTATTTATGTGTATTTTTTAAAGTTAATTTTAGATTGTGAGCCCGTGTGAAAAATCAAACGCGTAAATTTAAATACGGAAAGTTAAAGCTGTGTATTAAGTTTCAAAAAATATTTTCAAATTGAAAGTCCCATTTATATCATGTTAAACTCAATGGAGACTAATTATTTCTATTAAATTGGATTCGGTTTTAGCATCAGGTATTTTAGTAAATAAAAACGCCTCGTTTTATTACTTTGCCAATGCGAGTGAGTGAGATACAGTGAAGACACTTTTAAAAGCTATATGTTGAAAAAAAAACTCCCACTGCCAAAAGTGAATGTAAATTGTCGTTATGACTAGCCAAAAAAGCCTGTCCTAGGAAAAGAAGGCCCAGAGATTAAAATTACAATCCTCCTGTCTTCGGAGGGGTCTGTTGGGCTTTAAATATATAGGAGCCCTATTTTTAAGTCAGTGATTTGAGATTACACTTTTTTTTCTGAAAAGATTCCTTGTTCCTCAAATCAAACGGATTGGTAGTTAATTATGGTAATAGTCACACACAGAGCCATCAACACTTTGTTCAGCACTAGAACCGGGCATCCTATTTGTCTTAAATATAAATTTACATTGAGACATGGAATAGAAGGAGCTGATGATTGCTACTAACGCAGCATGCTAATTAAGACTAGCCAAACAAGCCTGTTCTTGGGGACTCATAATTTGTAGGTAAAAGTTATAGGTTAGCTAAATCGATTGCTAACACAAATGTATTGTAACACTTTGCAACCTTAATAATAATCTTTGCAACACAACCTTAACCTAACTGATTTACTTACCACCCAATCTAATTAAATCTCCGAACAGAACTAATTGCTAAGTTTGAGTTGCTTTCAGTTAGCTTCAAAATGCCAAATGCAATTTTTTACCATTTCTACTCACAAGTTTCAAACTAATTTCGATTAGTATATGTGAGAAAAATATTTGTAAAAAATATGGGTTGGAAAACACAAGTTTCAAAAGATTTGGTTTGACAAAATAGATTACAAAAGGTTTCGTAAAATTTGCATACGCATAGCGTTTGTTTGTATTAGTAGCGTTTCTGAAAAGAGGATGAATTGCTGACATAAAAATAGATTCAGCGAAAGAAAGGGCGGTGATTGCTAGAAATAAATTTCAATGCAACTAATAGAATTCTCCGCTTTCGCTCCAAACGAAGCCTCAATCAGGATGAGGTCAACAATGGCAAAGGGCTACAAAGTTGAAAGAGGCAACAAAAACAATTAGAATTTAAAAATTTCAAAATGCTCTATAACATGCTTACTGTTGAGGCGAGATTTTAGCATCTCAAATTTAGTGTAAAACAATTTGTTTAGCGTTTAAGAGCGCTTAATTTAAATGAGTAGTAGGAAAAGTGGAGGAAGAAGAAGTGAAGATTGAGTTGAGAGGAATTGCGAGAGTGTGTGGGAGGAGTCTGTCAATGTTCACTTTTTGTTTTTTCTCTCTTAAAAAGAACAACTTAACTGTCAATTAGTTTAGTTAATTTGTTGATTGAGATTAATTAATTAGATTAATTAGTAATTCAAAATACAGTCAGAGATTTATTCGTAATGTGCTAATAAACAAACAATCAGAGTGCACATTGGTCGGGGCATCGTCGCATTGTCATTGGATGTCAAGGGCTCTTCGCCGTGGTCCTCTTCATGTCATCTGTTGATTTGTTACCTTATCACGGTTCATTTACATATTGAGCAACTTCGGGCCAACTCGTCATCAATCGAGTTCAGCTCCATTTCACTTACGATTGGAATTATTCTGAAAATGTGATACGAAAAGTAGCCGAAACGTTGCTGGTACATTTCTTGGCAATCACAAAAGCACATCGTGCCCATGTTTTTTAATTTTGAATTGAATGCAAATGCATGGCAGAGTCACCTATAATGTACAGAATCTTGTATAATGTACAGAATCATTTACAATGAACACAACCATGTACATGATGCTAAACTTATGCTACTTAAAAATGATAATGTACTTGGTAATACTTTATGCTCTACATATGTTCTAGAATTCTTGTTGATCTGGATGTGTCATTTATCAAATAAAATGATTGATTGTATATATGGGCTATGCATTGAAGCAATCTATAGAACCAGGTACAGTGCTGAACATGCATAATATAACACATTATGTATCGAGTCATGTGCAATATACAATTATAGAGGATGTACCTATATATAATAATGCAAATCGATGCTAGCATGCATATTGTACAGAACCATTCGATGTAATCTATTGCAAGGTGATTCTACCATTCAGACTCGTGTACAATGTCAACTCGTGTAATCATAAGCAGTAGAAAAGCAAGATGAATATATTCAATTGTAATGTGGAAAACCCATTCATGTAGTGAAAATGTTATAAATATGTACATTAGCATTTATGATGCATACAATCATGTTTCTATAAAACAACGTGTAATTTAAGTGTAATTTATAGAGTCTAGTGGACATAATGTACATAAGTAGCTATGTAGTATGTACAGTATAAAAATACAAGATTTATATTATCTTTTAAGTGCATGCACAGTTCATGCATTAGTAGATTAGCTTATTAGCTTAAAACGTTTGCAGTAAAAACAGCACAAGCCCGTATTTTCAAACAGAACCATTTGTCCAAGTCTGAACAACTTAAAAATTGAGCTCACTTTTTACACTAGATGAGCGATTGCACAGCATGCACATGCAATATGGCATGTGCGCTTGCATGTTTTCAACTGTCTAAAAGTACCTGTTTGAAGCTTTTGCTTGTATTTAATTTAAACAGCAACAGAATGACGTCTGTATTTTTGACGTTCAAACAGCTCTATATTTATACTTTTCTAAATATTTAGAACAGAGCACATATCAGCTCATTACATTTTCAAAAATAATTTAAAAGATTTGTCAGATCAAAAAATTGTTGGGTTTTTAAAAACAACTTTTATTAGTAGAAAGCATAGAAATACAACATTTTCTAAATAACAAAACATTTTAAACATAACACTTTTATTTAAAGCTTGATGCACTTTTTGTCCTATATTACCTATTTGAACAAAACTACGTAATTATGCAGGAGTGCAAGGGTTTTCAGGCTTTGCACAGCTATCTTCGTTGACAACGTAGGCCTTGACAATTTCGTCAGGTCGTAGGAGTGCCGGACAGGTCGTGTCAGGGCCCACGAGGTCATTGTAAGGGCTCGAGTCCCAGTGGCCACAGAGCCCGCAGTGGACCGCTCGATACCGACTGTCCAATGTCACCGTGACGAAGTGCCCTGTGTACCGCACGTAAATACCGAGGGATTTGCTTATTACATACCCTTCGTCACCGTTCTTGAAGACACTACAAATAAAAATTATACAAATATATTAGTAATATATCATATTTTATATATATAGTAAAAAGGATAGTCCAGGCCATACAAAATAACCAAAAATTGAATTCTTCATGCCCCAGGCTTGTTTGGCTTATATTATTGGTATATTATTTTATATTTGCTGTACTATATTATTGGGTTGTTTTGTTTTTGAAATTTGAACAATTTTCGTAAAACTTTTGAAATAGAAACGTAATTTTAAAAAATCATTTTTTTACTTTACTCAACTCAACAGGAAATTTTTAGCTCTTTATTTAAATCTCTATAAATTTAAGCTATACATTTGTATAAGAATATAGTAAGAAACAGAAAAACTTAAAATGTTTTTTCTTTAAGTTTTGAAAACAGTTTGTTTAACTTGTTCAAACAGACATTTAAAAAAAACTTACTCAAATGGGAGCCGGACTGAGTTTTCTTGAACAAAAATTTTCTTGTCTTCTAACGTAACCTGCTTTCCATCAATTAAAGGCTTCAAATCTCCACCAAATTCTACCATGTTCTCGCCAAAATGAACTAAAATGGCCTGTTTATAATTTTTTAAAACATCACAATTTCGAAAACTTTTTTGAAACCTTCAAACTAAGTTTTCAAAAACTTTTTTAAAAACAGTTTTTTTTTTTGTTTTTTTACAATTTTTTCAGCTGAAATTTTCTTTCCCAGTAACGCAAACTGGTTATTTGACCCACAGTCGCCGCTGATCAGCGTCCAGCAGTCGCTTAGCGCAGCCGAGTACATGAACCCGTCCAGCGTATTCACAGACGCTGGAGTAACGCTGCAGTGACCTTAAAAACAACAACATTTGACCTTTGACCAGTAAACATGACCTTTGACCGTTGACATGACCCAATACTTACTGACAGCTCCCGTTAAGAATCCCAGTGTCCATAGGGGTGACATCCTGCTAGAAACAGGGCGTGGCCTCAAAAATTCCGGTATTAAGCTCAAATCGATTCCTTCGTAGTGCTCCTCTTTATTTTGCGTTATGTCATGGTAGTGGAGGTCAAGGGACGGCGAGTCCTTGGCTAAGGTCATGTCAAGGTCAACTTGACCACGATATGACTTTTTGCCACCCACAAGTGGACCAGGGCCGTGCACATGCTCCGAGTGCAAAAAGTGCGCACGCGCCGGCGATTGACTCGAAGGGTACATGGATCCCAGTCCTAGGAGCATGTTGGCGGGGCGGCGCAATTTCGATTCCAATTCTTCTGATATCTGTTGAAAAATAATTTATGTTAAAAAATTAATTTTTCAACACTAAAATTTTTGATAATTCTCAAAAATCGTATTCAAAAGCCAAACAAACACGTGTTTCGAACGTAGGAGTCTTCATAAAACAGATCCTTTTTTAATTGTAGAATTTTTTTTACTAAATTTGTTTGGAACAAACATTTTCTGTAACAAAATTTATAGAATTTTTGCATATGAATTTTGTGTATTTCTGTCTTCGAAGGGGTTTGTTTGGCAACTTTTCAACTTTTAATGATAATGGTGATAAAATGTATGATAAAAGGATAAAAATCACAACTTCGAGCTCACCTTATAGGTAATGCTAACGTTTACAGAGCGTAACGTTGTTTGCTCGTGCGCCGCGGCGTAGCAAGCCGTCGAAGGCGCGACAAAACTACCCGGATAGTTCAGGCTTCCTTTTTCTAATTTGCATACGCCATAGGGATACTGCTCGGAAGCGGCTGCGAGTTTTTGTTCGTTTGAACGCGACGATTGAACAGAAATTTCAAACAAGCCTTGATTTTCTAAACAAGCTGGATCAGCCTTGTTCGGGTCGTTAGCCGGAACCCTTCCGAGGCTAATTCTAAGCCGTTGCTCGGCTGTCGGCTCGTTATCGGCTTCATAGCTTAACAAATCCTTCGGAAGCCGATTGGCCGAAGTGTCCATTTTTATGCAAATTAGACCGTGCTCCTGAGACACTTCGTCGTTGAATTCTAGCTTGACCGCCACAGTGTGCGTCTCTACTGACTTTTCCTTCACGTCTACATTGTACTTGAATTTTGTAAATTTGGAGCCATGTTTCAATTTGAGTTCCGTGTAAATTGACATTGTGAAGTTTTCTTGGCCGTTTGAATCTCTAAAGGTTACTGACCCCCTGACCTGACCTTCGACCTGAATTTAGCGAAAATGACAAAAAAAAGACCAGATATGGTTGCGGGTATTAGGTAATTTGAAAAAATAAATTCTTGAAAGTTTTAAAAATTAGTTGCGAAATATTTTTGAAAATTTAAAATATATGTAAAAATTGTTTGCCAACATATCCTTTTATCATTTTAAACTTACGCGTTCTAATTTGTCGCTAGCCGCTTCGTCCTGCGTTATGCGCGCGTATATACCGCAAGTCTCTGCGTGTGGCGCGATGAAGATATAGTCACGCGCATGCGACAAACTTAGGAACAGCTTTGTTAATGGTGAGTCAAACAAACTGAAAAGTGTTAATTTTTAAGAATAATTTTAAAACAAACCTTTTTAAGAAATAATTTTAAAACAAAAGTTATTTGAAAAGTTAGTTATTTGAAAAAAAGGTAAAGTTTTACCCAGAATTTTGATGTTCTTCTTGAAAAAAGTTGCCAAATTTTCGAAGCGTCGCTGCACGAGAGTAGTCTCTTTCACAGTCAAAATACTTGATTTCACTTATCAAGCCTCGCATGAAGGAAGGAAGCTTCACTGGAAGTACACGCTGGAAATTTCGAAAATATTAAACAATATATATAGCAACTTCGTTTTTTAGAAACTAAAAATGGAAAGCTTCAAAAATTTTACCGCTTTTCGAAATGTTGGTCCATTTGAAATAATTTCATCTTGCTGGCAAGAGCTGCAGGATTTTTGCAATTGCGCCGTTGCCAAATTGTCATTGACGCGATTTGCTGAGTCGTAATTTAGGGAAGTGAGACTCGTGCCATGAGCCATTGCAATCAGAGGATCATTTCCTAAAAGAGAATTTTTAAAACAAAATATAGTTTTTTTTTAAATATCCTTTTTTAATCATTCGAAACAACCTTTTGCAGGAACAGCGGCTATATTAATTGCCGCATTTCTTCCATCAGCCCCAATGCTAAATTGCCTTGGAACGACTAGGCGAAGGCCTCTGTACGTAGTCATACTGTGCATTGTTGCCAGCCCTGGCGCATGATTCGAAATGCGCGAAATACCAAACAAGTTGAACCTAAAAATAAATTTTTTGAAATTTTTTGAAAACTATTTAAAAACAACAATAATATTTAATTCAAATTTTCCAAAAAATATGTTTAAAAGCCGAACAAGCCCGTCCTAGGACAAGTAGATAAATAAATAAAAATTGAATACTTCTTGTCCTAGAACGGTCTTATTTGGCTTGCTTTCATATCAACAAATTTTGAATTTTTCAAGTTTTCTGGCTTAAAAATTGAAATTTCATTTTTTGTTGTTCAAAATTTTCAGAAACTTACTGAAGTTTCAGTTTCACTTCTTGTGAATATGCTTCTGGAGATTCGGCGCTCGTGACATTATACGCAACGCTCCCGATTCCAGTGACTCCAGCGAGCACAGATACTGGAGTGCCAATTTCCAGCGGAAATTGCTGGAAAATTCCGCCAAGCATCACTGATCGCTCCCAGTTGGCACTCACTTCGCTCGTTAGGGATACAAGGCTCTTTAAATCTACGTTATATTAATTAAGTTAAGTCAAACTAAAAGTCAATTAGCTTAGTTTCATTTTTAGAATAATTTAAAATTTTGAATTTTTTAGAAAAGTACAGTCAGGCAGTTTGGACAGTGAATTTTCGTCCACGGCGAAGTGTAGCACAGTGTAGTCGTGGTAGACCACGGTGAATTCGAGGTAGAGCGGAACCGCAGGCCGCGCACGCACACCGATTTTCGACAAAATTTCTTTGATTTTCGATACATCAACGGAGCGGACGGAGGCCAATTTGTTGGCAATTCCTTTCTCTACACCTTCCATTCTAATGAAAATCTAAATAAGTAATTAATGTAATTAGTTGTAAGTAATTACATTTAAAACTAAACTTACTAATTTCACAAATTGTAACATAATTTGTTTTGAATTTAGATTTTTAAATCGTAAAACGCCTATTTTTTTTTTTTGCAAAATTTCTCAAATGTACTCTTTTTGAAAATTGTTATTTTTATCATAATTTGAAATTAATGATAATGAAAATTTTATAAGAGAGTCAATTATCAATTTAAAATGAACGAGTCAAGGATGAGACGAAACTACCCAATGACTCTACATTTTAAGCTAAAATTGAAATAATTATAAACGGCGTTTAAATTTACCAAATACGTTAGTTAACTAACTATACTTAATTAAATCAAGTTAAGTTGCGTGAATTAGTTAATTGATAATTAATTATTACGTTAACTAATTATTTAAAATTTACCCCAAAATACGAACTTCCGAATCCGCCAATGTAGTTGTTGAGACCCAAATAAATAGAGACGGGAAGCGACGTTTTCCCTGATTTGTGCATTGTGGCGTAGATTTGATGACCGAAGCCACTGTGCTGATCGTAGTAGTCAATTTGATAGGCAGTGGACTTCAAGGGGTCAACTGGCCCCGGTGGTAGGTAGCGCAATATGGTTCTAGCGTATGATTTTCTAAAAAAAAAAAATAGAAAAAGTTTCACTTTTTAGAAAAACTTTTGATTTGACTATTTTGGATACAATAGAGTGATTGTGAAACTTGAAACTGTTCCGTATCGAACTATCAAATTTACCGATGGCGAATATAGCAAAATCGTGATTACATTTGGTTGCGAATTTCTAAGAACGTTTTAAAAAAAAAAACTTCAGTTTTAAGAAAAATTTAGAAAATTTCTTGATTCATAATCTTGAAATTTGAAAACAGAAAAACGCAAAATGTACACCCAATCGATGTCATATTTTCGCATTTTTTTTACAATTCTGTATATTAAGATAATTGAAAATTTAAAACTGAATGCTGAAAAATGCACAAAATACAATGATTCAAGCGAAATAATTTGAAAATTAGTAAAATATTTCAATCTAATGCTTAAAACAAACTTTAAGAAATGCTATGTACATGGTGTTTCTTACAGGGCGTTTCCGCAGGGGCTTTTTGAGTTCATGGAGTTGATCAAATGCGATCGCATGACGTTGACGAGGTTGGCGCAGTACTCTGTCCACATGAAGTATGCCATGTCATGCAAAAGCTTCTGCTCCGGTCCGAGGCTCATCAAAAACCCAAAAACCGATGTTCGAAGCTCGCACGATTCGGACCGATTATAGAAGACCGGAAGTAAGCTCGACATGACACGAGTCGAATCTTGGTAGTACAGAGATCGCAGCGACCAAACGGCTTGAATGCGCAGCGGCGACTCATAGACGAGCTTTCCTGCAGCGATGTCGAGCACCTTGTCCAGCGATTTTCCGATTCTGAGATTTCGCAGGCCGAGGAGACCTACAGTGCGCTCCTCAAAGTCCGTTGACGCTGAAAAGTGAAAATATTGTATTAAAATCTTATAATAATCGCTGGAACTGTTTTGCAAAGTTTGAGCTCAGTAGCAGCAATCTTCCACTTTTTTGTTTCAGCAGCGATTTGCAAAGTCTTTTCACCAGCGATTTTCCATTTTTGTTTTAGCAGCATTTTCCTACTGAACTTACTGATCAACTTGTCCTCGAAATACTTGATATACTTGTCCATCAGTCCCGAACTCTCACAATTGCTCTTTTTGCAGCAGCGACCAATCAGCGATGCTAAGGAGAAAGTCACCGTGCGTCGAATTGAAGCGCTAATTGCTGCGTTATTGATGAAGGCTAAAAGTGGCTTCAAGACAAATTTTGAAAAAAAAAATGTTGTTTTAAAAATTCTAAAACATTTTTTTCTCACATTAATTTTTAAGAATTTTAGCAATTTTGTGGGCTTACATCCATTTCCTTAGCCAGTGCCTCAGTCGGATTTCGAATGAAATGTGGCAACGACGGAGCGAGCCTTGTTAGTACGCCAATGTTCGCGGTTGATAGCAAAATGTCGCGAATCACTAGCGTCGAAGGTGTGGTACCTGCCAAAATTAACCCGTCTAGGAAGAGTTGCCTAAAATTTACAAAAATTAAAAAAAATTAAAATTAAAAAGGATTTTTTTAATTTTGAATCCAAATTTTCACTGTTTGAAATTTACAGTTCTGTTAGTTTTGCAGTGTTGCCAGCCGAGGCGGCCTCATATTCAGTGTAAAGTTGCTTTAAATTTTCATAGTCCAATGAAGCGATTACGGAAATAATTGAAAATGGAGAATTGCTGTGAAATCGTTTCGTGTTGATGAAAAACGTCTCGGTATTAACCAGAGATTCGGCGGTTTCTCGAATGGTTTGTTTCGCCTAAGTAAATTTTTTCAAAAATGTAAAATTTGGAAAAGTATAAAAAAAATCTCGAAATTTTTAAAATTACCCACCAAAACTACCGTTCTTGTCATTGTTTCAGGGTCAGTGTCAGCCAACTGGTGATGAAAAAACAAGACTTCGTTTGTGAGCTCAGGGTTTTCATCTTCGGGGTCAAAATTAGGGTCAGACTGCTCAAAAACGTAGGTCAAGTCTTCGTGCGTCTCAGAGTTGGGCGGAGCTACGAAAATTTTGCTCTCCAGCTTTGAAACGGATTCCAGCGAAAGGGTCATGCTGGAATTTTTTTTCAAAAATTGGCTTTTAATTGTCATTTTTAAGTTTTTTTTAGGAAAGAACTTCTTTTTTAAAAGCTTTATTTAAAAATTCGTTTTGAAAAGTATCCTTACTTGAGCCAACTAAACTGGTATGGCCCGCTTGCAGTAAAGGGCCAATAAAGAACTGAAGAGAAAAGGGTCAATTGCTTCAAAAGCGGTTGCCCATTTCTGCTCACTTCCATTTCATATGTGGAATAGGCAGTTGAATTCATTATGTCCTGTTGAAAAAATTAGATTTATTTTTTAAATAAAAAGAACATTTTTTAAAACCTTTTTAAAACAAATTATTTTAAATATACTTTGAAAAATGCTAATTTGCATAGTTTTTACTTACTCGAGTATTCGCATCTTTACACGGGTAGAATATGTGCGTCGCATAGCGCGTGCGCGTGGGCACATCTGGACAATCTGCGTGATTGCGAAATTTGTTCAGACGCGTCAGTCTGTTGAGCGTAGTTGTGCTCGGCAAGATTTCATATTTAGTTCGACACTCTCCCATTGTTGTTAACTGCACATTTTAAAAAAATATGTTCAAACAGGACTTGTATAGAAAATTTGTTTTTAAAAATTTCGTTTTTAAAACACCTCTTTTCGACTCAAAATTCCTACTTCGTTGAAATTGACCCCTTCCAAATCCACTTGCAAATATGTAGCCAATCCTCGCTTCATATTTGAGGCCCATTCTGGCTCCTGGTCGTCCAACAGAATCGCTTTTACCTGAATATTATCAAAATTCGAGACATTTTAAAATTTTGATTTTTTTAAATGATTAAACTTGTTTCTTAAATTTTACTTTTCCGTTTTCCACTACTATTTGAAAAGGGTCCTGTAAGGGCCCCAGTTCAGGTGATGTGAAGTAGTTGACTTCTGGAATAGGGAAATAGGACCACTTGCCATTGTAGAGCCCCACGGTGAGGCCATCAAGCTACAAAATAAGGGGACACTGCGTCAAATTCACTAGCGTCAAGTAGTAACGCAGACCAAGTGACGCAGACCTTGACGTTAATGGTCGTGGAAGAGTCGGCGGATACCAAGAGAGAGCCCTTAAGCTTATACGCCGATGCATAGGAGACCGGTTCTTCTGAGCCGACCGTCACAAGCGTTTCGTAGTGGTACTTAAATTCATTTCCAACGCTGAACAGCGCTGCTCCGTTTCCACAGCGCACTGTTGCCGCAATGACTAAACACCGTTTTTAAATATTTATAACAAGATTTTAGAACAAGATTTTAAAACAAATTTGTAAGCAAACCATCTTGAAAAATACTATACTGATTATGTCACCTACCTAACAGGAACTGAAGCATAGTCATTTTCCAAAAAGCCAAAAATGACTTTTTATCCTATTTTTTTGCCAAATAATGAAATTTAGAACTTTGAAGTTTCAAAATTTTAGAGTTAGGAGATTCAAAATTTGGAACTTTTGAGCTTCAAAACGTAGAACTATTGAGTTTCAGAACTTGAAACTTTAGAATTTCAAAATTTTGAGAAAATTGGAACTTTGAAGTTATATGGTGTGACCATAATGAGCGCTAGAAGAAAAATAACATTCGTTAAACTAACTGCTTTCGCTTTGCTATCTTTAAGTCTATGACTTAAGATTTGTCTCTTCCAGCGTCCAAGCACTGAATTTTTTTGGTCCTTATCTCTTGCTCTGGAGAAGATGCAGCGTCTCCCAAATGTCAACTGGGATTTACCCAAACGCTCCAGTTGCCAACTGACCAATCAGAAGGTCACTGCCACAATCGCATGTCACGCACTCACCCTTTGCTTCTTCCTATCAAAATTACTCACGCTCCATATAAGAAGGGACGAACATTATGCAAACATAAACAACAGCTTCCGGATTGGTTGAGTTCAAACCTTGTTCATTTTGTCTAATTCTGCTCTTGATTTTTAGGCTGTTGTTTATATACTTATTTCGAGGCTTTTGAAATTAATGTTATTAACCATCAGCAAATTATTCAGTAAATTAAAATTAATTTAATAGTTAAATTATTATTTATGTTGCTTTGCTATCAGGATTATTTCTTACATAAAATTAATGGCACTGTGTAAGACATAGTGATACAATTCAACCCTTTAAAAAATTCAATTGCTTTTAAACAAACGTTTGCAAAACTACGCAATTCGTTATCCATTCAATATTTTTTATTTGCTAAAATTATTAGCAATATTAGATTGATAACATTAGTAATAATAAGGTAATAATATTAGCATATTAACAACATTAATAATATATTCTGCCTAATTTTAGTCTAACTAACTCAACAAACCCGTCCTGCGACAGTGCAATTTTAGTTTTAATCTCCGGAATCTCTCCTAGGGCGGGCGTGTTTGGCTAATCTTAAAAAATAATTGCAAATTGATATTAATTCTCGTCTATAGAGAGTTGAGGGTTTAAGAGTAGGGCGAATACGCATGGTGCGAAATTTTTTTTTCAAGATTTCGTTTTTTTTTCAAGATTCAGGACTGTGAAATTGAAAAGAAGTAGTTTTGATGCCCATTGTATGTTTAAAATTTTGATGCAGTTTTATTTTCCATCTCTGCTCACTTTTGTATACCGTAATAAAATGCAAAAAAAAAAAACGGGGGCTTGTTTGGAGTTATTTATTGACACTACGCTAGTCAATTGCAATTTTATTGCAGAAGTCAAAACCTCAGTTCAGCTATTGTTCGGAAGGAAGTTGGTACGGCAGATTTAACTTTGCATGGTCCCCGCTGCTCCCCACGTTGAAAATCGGAAGCTCAATCAATTTTACCGATGGTGACAGGTTCTCTAACATACATATAGATGTCATTGAAATTCTAATAATGAAAACCTTTTTTTTAGCTTAAAATGTTCAATTTTGACTGGTAATTGTGGCACAAAATCATATGAACATGTATTACTAATGTGTTTCTAAATATTTAAAGGAACGTCTGCAATAAAGCAATCATTTAATTACCCGTGAATTTACTTAATTCCGAGCTTCTCGGAAGCGATGTGCAAATCATTTCACATTCTGAAAGAAAAAATCTGAAATATTTTGTAAACCGTGGGAACCACGATAAAAAATTCAGCTATACCCTAAGCGATTTCTTGGAAAATTTTGACAATTGTTTACTTGATTATAGAGGGCTAATATTTTAGAAATAAAAGTGTAACTTTGTCCTTTTCAAAGTTTCAAAATCAAAACATTCGAATCTAAAGAAGGCATGTTGACCACTTAACTTGAGAAACTTAAAAAAAAAGCATAAATTACAATTTTAGAAAGCCAGAATTCAAACGCCCCTCCGTAATTTAGAAAAATAAATGATTTGTTTACAAACTATCGAGTGTTTCCTGTCCATTTGACAAGCCGATGCTCTCACAATTCGTTGTTAGCGATGAAGCGACCAACCAGCGATGCTGGGGCTTAGGTAATTTTACACCGTAAATGGGTGAAAAATATAAACAGAGCCTTCAAAAATGCCTAAAAATTTTGATATGGTTCATTTACACCAAAACTAATGTAATTTCCAATTTATTTAAAAAAAAAAACTCAGCAATTTTAAGCCATTACGTCCATTTCTTGAGTGAATTGATCCTTTTGGCGCAGCATCCAACAACAATGCCGAGAAGATAAGCGTGCGTCGAATCGGAGCGCTCATTAATCCGTTATTCGAAAAAAGCTAACAGTGCCTAAAATTTACCTAAATTTTCAAAATAAATAAATTAGAAATAATTTAGAAAATGTATTTTAATTAAAAAGGTCACTTGCTTCAATCCTTGTTTGCACGCGTATTCGCATGTTTGAACGGATAGCACATGTCGCTCAGCGGGTACATATTGGAACATCGTGACAGTCTGCGTGATTCTGAAATTGGTTGAGTTGCGTCAGCCTGTAGTAGAATTCATTATATCTTGTTAAACACAATTTAAAAT
>JAQFYP010001589.1:0-15032 GCA_034694865.1 Bilobella braunerae
AACATGTCACATTTGTTCTGGAACACAAAACCCCTAAACATGGCATTTCATATTCATGCTTTCTAGTGAGAACAATACACTGAGGCTACAAAAAACATATTACAATTACTCGCAGAGACCCGTTTGGGACCTCTGTACTTGCATGGGGCAAGTATGAAACTAGGTAATTACTTATTACTTATGCAATCGATTGTACATTTAGATAATTTAAACTATGTTCCAAATAAGTTGTATGTAAAAAAAATTGTTTTATTAATTGACCCATTATTAAGCCCAACTAGCGCAAGGCAAGGAGAGGAGGACTGAGCATTTCTGGTCCTAGGACGGGCTAGGTTAGCTAGTCATAAGTTCATTCAATTCTTACTAGTACTTTAACTAGTCTCTTTTTAGTACAAATGTATCAAAGGTAAATAGTTTGGTAAAAGTTTACTAGCAAAAGAGCGCGTAACTTTACCCAATTTAATCTCTTCAAAAATTATAGTTTGTGCAATAAAAACAAAAATCGGGTGCTTTGTAGGGTAAGAATTCTAATGGAGAAGGTTTAGTTCAAAGACGCGGAAGCGCCATCTATTGCACAATTAATTGAGAGATTTGAACAGAAAAACGGGCAGAATTGACCAATTAATTACAGAGCTTTCGCTAGTTGGTAGTAAACCATGTACAAAGTAAACTATCGACTTACATCGCTGTAATAACGCCTTGGACATCCAGAGAGCCGGTGAAGTCGAATAAAGCCATTTCCTTGGCTTCAGCCACTTCGTCCGTGTTCTTAAATTTGAAAATGTTTACTTGTTTTGCCTTCAGATCAGCTAGGCACCCGAGACATGCTTTATGATCGGCTTTTTCCAAATTGTCCTTGGGGTTGACAATGACCACCAGAGAGTCGACGTTGCATTTCTTGTGGTCAACAAGTTGTTTCAATTGGGCAAGTATTGGGCCGTTGTGTCCTGCAAGGGCCACGAATCCACCCAGGATGGTTTCAACGGACTTCTCCGCTAGTTCTTGAATTGCCAATTCTGCAACAGGCACCATCAATTGTCCATTTTCATTGTATTCAGCCACCCAGGCATTTTTGTCTGTGACATCAAATTTATTCTTGTGTTGTCGAATATTGGCATCATTTAAGACGTGTTTAATGCCCTTCGTAGCGAGGGTAGGAGGAGCAATCAAGGAGCCAATTACGAGCAAGCTGTTAAGAGTACGGAGCATTTTCAGCAGAATTGTTGTATTGGAAAACTTGGTAGGAATTAAAATAGTTTTTGAATTTTAGTATGACTTCGGTTTCAATTTTTTTTTACGTTTTATAGCAAAAGTTTGTGTCGTAGCCCATTTAGACTGTTTTCGTCATTAACTGCTAAATCAATCACAACTACAGGCAGCAGTGGTTTTTTCTATACGCTTTGAAAGTAGTTTTAAGATGTTTTTAAATTTTGAAGTACAAGCAAGTACAACTTGAGTTTTGGTTAAGATAACAATTTACAAAATATAGAATAGGAACATAGACGCTATTTGAAATTCCCGCTCCGCGACTAATCAACACGTAACTAGGCAGGAATATGGAAAGGAACGAGAACGACTAATTAGAATTTATATCTGGAAATGAGAGTAGTCTTCAACCATATCTCAGGGCTGCTGGAAAACCTTTTTGGCTCAGTGCCACGTCCTTGGACTGTGCATCCTAATCACAAAGATGCGGGCAAACACAACTAAGAAGCAAGAAAATTCCTTAAGGAGAAAACCTTTGGCAAAGCTTTTTGGATGGCGGAACGAGAATTTGATCTCGGTTTGACAAAAAAAGTGCAGGAGAAACACAAAACTCGAACGACTGGATCGAATGGACCGTTACCACGCATACCAAGAAACCAATCCATGTGATATTAGGCTACAGAGCTACAATTTCGACTGCGCTATAAAAAAAATTGTCCTTTGACAACATTGGCATTGCACAAATCTAAAGTCAAGCTCCGTTATTATCTTGTTGGGTCAGAATCACCAATCACATAGAAGTTAGCTATGTAATTAGTAGTTCAGAGGAATTAACCCCAAATTCCAAAAACACCCAACTTTCTGAAGTTGTTCTTGAAAAACTTGGAAACTTGGAAAACTAAGAAAATAAGAAAATAATTCCATTTTTAGTTTTGATGTAATAGAAAAGCAAAATAAGAAAATAATATAGTTATTTGTTTTGATGTATTTTCCAAATACAAATGTTTAATAAAAAGAGTGAATAAACGCGACACAGAAAAAAAACGTTAATGAATTTTGAGCCAATTTGATAGACATACCGAAGAATTCCTGTTTTGAATTATAAGTCAACAGTAGTATTTGTGATAATTTTTTTATGTGAACGATTAAGTAGGCCGTATTGAGATCATCTGAAAAGGGAGCATCTTGATGATACTGCTGAAGCTAACCCGACATTTTTTCTGTCTGCTATACCGAGAAAATGAATGTAAACTTTCCAGTATTGTGGTTCAGTAATTGTCTTTTAGTGGTCCTCTGACACTGTCTGCATGCACGCTTACTTCTACGGTAAAGTGTTGAAGGCTTTGTTTTTCAATTTCAGGAGATTGTGACGTAGATCGTCATCAGTGGGTTTCTCATTCAAAGGGTTGTTTTAATGAAGTAAGTTGAGCTTCAGCATTGGCTAGGAAATTTATTTGCGGAGCTCATATTCTCGTCTCGAGTTTACACGTGTTGCTTTTTTTGCTGTACCAGTTTGCGTAAACAGCAAAAATAAAATTCACCAGAGTCTACTCATTGTATTAATTTTTCTGTTTGTTAGATTAATCAAGGGCATGAGTGCTTAAGGGTGCTCAAATTTCAGTGCGACTAAATGTAGCCGTTTAGCATAACGCTTCTGTATACCTGTAGGTGAATCTGACTAGAAATTTGTTTTTGATCTTTTAGTGTTTAATTGCATCTGAAATGGATTAACAAAACGCACTTCAATTATGCTGAAGTTTGAGAACACTTAAACACGCAAGACTGCTAATTTTAGTCAAATACTTAAAAGCATTCCCCGTGTTGTATTGGATGTTAAATTTAAAACACCGCGACCAAGCCCGTTTACCAACTCCTCCAATTGCCAGATTCAATAAAGCGTGAATTGTGAATTGTGATTGAGCATTTAACCAACTGAAATAGTGCTAACAATAAATCTTTGTTGTTAATTTTGTTTTATTGTTTTTGTTGAAAATTCACTTCGATTTTGTAAATTAGGAAGATTAGCAGGATGGTTGGAAATGATTTAATTTACAGTACGGAATAAGTTCACCACGCGGTAAATAACATTGCAAACGAGCATAGTTTTCTACCAACAAACTCTCTCTCTTAAATTCTAAAATTCTTGTTTTCCTCTTTAGCGAAATTGTGGCATTGCTCATCATAAGTGCGGTTGTCATTCAAACCGTTTCACTTTTGAGAAGTTTATGTACTTCAGCATTAGCTAGGAAATTGTTTTGCGTTGCTCAAATCAATTTCACTTACTTAAACATGACGGTTTCTTTTGTATGTCAGTTCTATGCAAGCAGCAAATAAAAATTTCACCAGACTCATTTTTTGGTTTCTAATGTTAATTATTAAAAAAATCAAAATTTAGTGGCTTGTGTTGTCCTTAAGTATGCTCAACTATTGGCTAGTTGATATTTATTAAGGGTGTAAATTTAGAATACGCTACAAATTGAATTTAAACATTTACTAATCCGCTCCTTACTGTCAATATAAGTCAAGAAATATCGGCTTTGAATATTGCTAAGATAACAATTCTTCCTTATCTTTCCTCCAAATCAAATCACAATTGACACTATTGGCCTTGACACATACAATAGTAATTATCTTTACATTCAAACATTATTAAGTTAAATTTCTTCTTAAGATAATTATGTTTAAACTCGACCTATTTGCACCTGCCATCTCCACGAAAAGGTCTACTGACAAAAAACCGCTACATAGCCAGTAACTAACGACGTGAAACGTGTTCGTGACGAATTGTTCAAAGGTACCCTTCAATCAAGAGTAAACTTTATCCTTGAAAAATTGCTAAAATCTGATCTGATTATGGAGAAATTGGACGGAACCAATTTAGAAAAGTGGAAAACTTAAGAAAATTTGTTTTAGAACAACCTCATAATTATGGGATTGAAAGAATCAAACCAGGAGTCAAAGTCACAATTTTCGATATTTTAAAGAGATGGACCTCAATGATATTTGATGCTAACAAATTTGACGAAACAAAGTGTATTTTCATTAATGCTGAAAAACCGTATCAAAACAAGCTAGGGTCAAAATTCTGAAAAGTTCAAGACAAACATTTCTAGGACATTTAATTCTACAAGTCGAAACGGAGTGATGACGGTTACAAAAAATTGGACCCTCAAGAAATTTCAAGTTGACATGACAAAAAAGACAATGTGCAAGAAATTGATGAGTCTACATGAGACACAATTTCATATTTCTTTCCTTTGGTTTTACTTTTTCACTTTACTCAGCATCTTAAAGAATCTTAAAGATTTTATTACTACTTATTATACAAACTAAACTTAGCTGCTCAGCTAGAGTCATAAATCTTATATGTATTATTTTTTAATTTGAAATATCTTGTACTACTTGTCGCTCTGATTCTCGTGTCACCAAAAACTGTTTTTGAAAAACGGTAATTTACAGCTATTATCAGTTCATAATAAAAAATTATCTGAAAGATTTGTCATTTAAAAGCTCAACTAGTAAAAGTGGTAATTTGCTATTAGTTTATGCTAAACTTAGCTGATAATTTTAACATTCAAATTTTTTTTCATAATTTTGAAAATGTTAATATTTTCAGAACTCTAGGGGTTGGGATTTAAAGCAGGACGACAGACGCTTCAAACAGTGGTTATCTTTTTTTTGGTTTTTTTTTTCAAGACTATCCTTCGCAATCGTAATTTTTGGTGTTGTTAAATTTCATAAAAAGTCTGAAAATTTGTAAGAAATAATTTTTTTTAAATGAGTTAATTTTATCAGAAAGCAATCTACTACGACTACTAAGTGCCATATGTGAGAATGGTATAATCGGGCTGTATAAGCTCGAAACGGTTCATTGTAAGTAGTATTACCTATAGACTTATTGCTAGCAGATAAATTTGACATATTTGACTCATATGTATTAGGTTGTTATGCCATTAGAGGTGCATTACTCTTATAGTCAGTATGGCGCTGGAAGTATCGCCTTGAAGAATAATTCTTAATTAAAGAGTCTAGATATTAGTTAAAGATAAAAATATAGTTAAACTAGGTTAATTATTATTTTTAGAATACAACATGTATTTGTTTCTTGCCTTCTAGGACCAAGTCACATGGCGCTGACATTTTGAATTTACCTCTATTTCAGCCGTCATCACCCTATCCGAGTATGGCCCTGCGTTGATCTAGTTAATTACAATGAAATGAGTTACGACTAATTAGCATCAGATAAGTGTACCTAAATGATTTATGTCTCATCAAGTGCTATCTTACATGTACAGAGCTGTATTTCAATTAAATAAATACTCACAATCTTCTAATTTGGATTAATAATATTAATTAATTGTACTTATCTTAAATCAAAAACGCTTATAAATAAGGCACGGTATTTGTCATTCCCGCAGAGCGGATGGTCAACATGAAACCTTTTCCTTTTTCATAACTAAGGCACAAACATAGTAATTAATCTAACAAAGCAAATACAGGAAATGCATCTGCTAACCGTAAGGTCTCGGGGTTTATTTCAAAAGCTCGCATTTCGGCTTTTGCTATTAAAAATTTGAACCTAGTTTGCTCCTTTGATTTCCGACAGCTGCAATACCGTAGTATGATGAAATTTTAAAAAATCTCGATTTCCTTCAATATGCGCTAAATTAAAAAAATTGTACTACCGGCAGAAACTAGATAGAATGAACATTTGTGTGGCCGTCTTTTAATAAATTGTTGTTAATTGGATAAGTCTAGATTAATGTATCCGGCCCTACAAAAGTACGCATCATTGTGTTTTTGCTCGTCCTGTCGAATTCGAACGAATGCATCTGGCGTCGGATACTTAGTATCCACCTGATAATCAATGCAGACTAAAACTAACGCTTTAGTTTGTTTATGATTTAACAGTTCCAATTAGGCTTAAGAAAGTCATGTAAAGGTTTAACAATTATGTATGTTTTAATTTAGATGTAGGGGTTTCTTCTATTTTTAGCATTTGGTTTTGAAACAATTTTTGGAGAAAATAAACGAACTACAAACGAAAATGAATTAACTTTCTAATTCCTATACATTAGGAAGGAGAAAATACATTTAGATCTCGTTTCAGTTAATTGGTTTCAAATTTTGGGCCGTTTAACTTTTGAACGTGCGATTGGGTTGAGGTTAACTTATATTTTTTAACCTAACCATAAATCCCTAAACCTAAACAATCACACTTAAATCTAAACTTAAACAATTTAAAGTAACCGACGCAGGATACATTTGCTTCGGACGACGGATACAATTGGCATAAACACAATGGCGCCTGCTTTCGTACTGGCGGATACCATCAGCCTACAATCTTTCGATAATATCAACCAAAGTCTGCATTGGAATATTGTAGCTGTCTGTTGTGCCAGGTTCTGATGACGCCGAGCGTAGAATTTGCCTATGATTAAGTTAACTTAAGATCATAAGGTTGACATAATTGTGGTAATTAAATCATATAATTTCTGATATTGTTTTTTTTTAGCTTCGGCCAAAAAGTTGCCACTTGATGGCGGCACTAACAACAAATTAACGACATCAAATAAATAATAAATTTATCCGGCCTTTAGCTTATTTAGCAAACACCCTGCATTCATTAGAATTGAAATGGTGATTTAACCGGGATTTACCTGCTGCTACAAAAATATAGATAGAATTGAAGCAAAAAGTGTTAAACTAAAAGGGCATACTGGTCCTATATTAAAAAAATCCGTAACAATATCTAATATCATAATAGATATCAATATTAAAAACAATATCGATCAAAATTAAAATAAACCTATGCAAACGCACTGTTTATGTGCGTTTATGAGTCCTTAAGACTTAAGAAATTAGTTTTTAAGTCTTAGAAAAATTTCAAAAAAATCCGATTTTTTGGTTTTGAAGGTCATTAATGGGGTCTAGAAATATTGTTCAGAGGTCACTTCGGTCATCGAGACTGAAATAACTTTTCATTCAAGACAAAACTAGCAAGAAACCGACAAAAACGAGTTTTTGGTTTTGCGCGTCATCGGATTGTCGAAAAGAGAGGGAAGGGGCAGACCCCGATGACCCATCTTCGAATTTGGCCTCACTCTTGCCCCGGAGAATATTTCTCTACAAACAAAATTCAAAAAAATTAACTCTTTCGAGAGTTATTGCGCAACTGGACGCACAGAACATTCCAATAAAGTAGCTAATACGCTACTTAATAATTATGTGCAAATATGATGTAAACAAAACTTTTTTGTATTAGAGTTTAAATTTATGAAAAGGCGCAATTCTAGGTTTACATAGGTAGCTGTAACAAATTAAGACTTAAAATTTATTGTCAGACAGTCCTTTGCGTGTTGATAACATACTAATTTTTTAAGAAACGTAAATTACTTAAATGTGAAAAATGTGAAAAATGTTCATTCGTTTAACCTACCAAAAAACCGTCTTAAGACGGAGGTCAATTTGTTTGCTTACACCCAGTCTCTTATTTTATTTTGCGAGAAGTTGACTTTTCTCTATAAAAAAATGCCCATCTAGACGCTAGGAACTAGGAGCTGGACACGATTGAATAAACTGTTGCGAAGGCACGTACCGTAAGTAGCATTTTGGACTAATGAAAAAAAAACAAGACTCAAATACCTTCAAACCGTTTAGAAACACTCAATAAAACTGATTTTTGGCCTTGTGGGTCAGTTGGGGGGTCATCGCACTTCCGGAAAAGAATCAGAGGTCAGCTTTGTCATTCGACGGCTTTTCATCTTATCCGAAATTAGTAAAAACCCCCAAAAATTTTTTTGTGTAAATTGCATCCCGGATTTTCTCCAAACCACTTTCACTAAACCTAATCCGAGCGATCTTCACCAGAGGACTCCAATAGACCTAAGTTTCTTTCCTTTCCCAACTAACGTAGAGTATAACCACTATTTAGTTAATTGTTAGAATTAGCTTTCTGGGCACTTTTACTGAGTTAATTGTACAGACATTCACTAACATAACTTTCAAATGCAGTAATGTTCAAAATTCTTGGTAGATAAAGTCTACCAAGACCGCGGAGTGTTTGTAGAATTAACTATCGTTAATTCCTTGTAGCTGACCGCGCCGGCGGTTAGCTACCATGTAGGGTGTTTTTCTAAGACTGTTTTCAAAAGTTAGGTTTTTGATAGAGAACCATTTTTTTCAAAATTCCTTTCTTTTTCCTTGGTCTAATTGTTGTTTTCATTTATTCAGCCATTAATATGTGTGGAGAGCACATCCCATTTTCCGAAGTTCTGACTCCATGTTGTCAATTTTCTAAAAACTGTTAATTTAAAAAAAAAATCTGAAAAATCTAATTAGGAAAAATAAATGGTGTAAAGCACTTAAATCGGATTCCACCATTTCAGCGTTCGATAATTTATGCATTTCTAAACCACAACCACCATTATTAGATTTCTCACTATCGAGAAATCGTACACGGTGAAGCAATAAGTATTAGAAAAGGTAGCATATGTTAGACGATACAAAAAACAACAACAATAAAGCCCGTCCTAGAATACAAAAATCCTCTCGGGGCGTTCCTTAACATTTTCAGCTTGCTATAAAATTATAGCCTTAAAGATAACAAAAAATTAATGTCCTTTATGTAGGACTTGTGCCTGGACTGGCTTGTTAGGCGAGTCCTTGTTCAATCAAAAGAGTGCTTATTTTTATCGGTTTGCATTAATTGATGGTGTAAGTGATTTTTAGTGCTTATTTTTCAGCACACAGAAATATGTGATTTGCTGTCGTACCGGTAGAAGTAGCAACACCGTTTACAAGGAAACCAAACGCCTTCCAACTATTCTCCACTGTAATTGTCTTATTTTTTTTATGACCGTGCGTAACAACAGCTCTCTTCTTTTTGCTACTACTCGCCGAACTCCATGCATGGGCGATACCAGCGATGCTAGACGGGTCAATGTATGTTGTTTCGTTTAACAACGTTTTATTGTTTCTTGTCCTGTCCTGTACAAACAGCACATTAGTAACTGCATTGCCACAGACCAAAATTTAAAAAAATTTTTGTATAACTATCCAACAAAAACACATCAATGAAAATCCAGTGATGAAGGATTTTGCTTTTTATCGTTCAAAACACGTTATTTGAGTTGAATTGCACAAGTTGAATTTTTTAAAAATTTACCAATTTAACAACGATTTAAATAGTTGCGTTTGGTATTGCCGTGCCCATCTATGCTGAAAATCCACCGACACCTTTGACAATAGCCGTGGGTAAGGGTAATATTTGTCACAAATTTTGATTTTACGAGAAGCCTTAGATGGGCAAAGAATTCCCTGCAATTGAAAAGCCTCAAAGCTACCGTTCCACTTGAAGTCAAGGTTGCCAACTTATTCAATATTCGAAGTTTCACTTTCCGCAAATTTTAAATAATGCGATACTCTACAATGTTACATTTTGGTAAGTGTCTTTAATGCATAAAAATAAATTGTGCATGTACTATTGCTTAATCTCAACCACTCGGCTTAATGTTAACCATAAACAGACAGTAAGGAGACGTTACATGCTAGGCAACGGTAGCTTGGCACACGTATAATTAAAATCAAAAAATTTAATTTTATTTGCAATATATTTATTCATCAAATATATATATGAAAATATAGATTTGGGATTTCAGGCTTGGCAGCCCTTAGACAAAGTGGAGCCCTTTAAGTTCAACCCACTTTCGTGTTTTGAAATTATAATTTTTCTGAAGGTCATCGACTTGAGTCTTGAAGTCGCCAATTTTCTCCTTTGAATTTTCTGTTAACATTGATTCCAAGAAAGTGGGAAATTCTCCTGTTTCTTCTACTTTTTCCACATTGACGAAAACTTGAATTTCGTTGCCCACCATCACTGACTCTATAGGCCATGTGAGGGTGGCAACATGCGTGCACTTGTGCTCAACGTTCGGAATTGGCCAATTGCCCCTTTCGTCTTTACCACTTGGCGTGTTAGGTGAGAACACAGTTTTATCAGTTTGGCCTACAGGGGACAAGTTTGGTAAGACTTCTAAAGCACCTTTCAAGGCATCGCTGACGCGTTGGTTTGCAGTGTTATTCACTGCGCTGTTCACGGCCCCTTGCAATTGAGACCCAGTGCTGTCAGTATTTTTCGGTGGTCCTTTCTCCTTTATATCATTAAATGTAGGCCCGCAGAGAGCTACTGCCAAAAATTTTGCGCCATTCCTGTTACAAAGAAAAAGTTTTACATGCAAACCTAGTTTCTATATCAAGCAAACATTGAGTATAAATAAGATTCTGCACTAACAGTTTTTCTAGAACATTATTCATTTCCACGACTTGTAGGGTACTTATGGCTTCTTTAAATTTGCCTTGGTCTAGCGCCTTGTCATCAACTCGAAGTACATTTTCCTTGATCCCATATTTTTGAATGATTTGCATGCACGCTTTAAAATCAGCAATGTCTCGTCCAGGTTTCGGATCAACAACGACCACAATGGATCCAGGGGAAACATTGTACCCTTCTTCCTTTAGGAGACCCATTAACGCCAAAACGCCTCCTCCTTGTCCAACGAGAGACAAAAAAGCGCCGAGTTGGAGACTTTTTTCCGGGTCACTTTCTGCTCGTTCTTTAATTATTTTTTTAACAAATGGGAGCATTGCCTTGCCTTCACGAATAAAGGTATTGTACCAGTCGTTTTTATCGCCTTGATTGGGCGCTTTCGGGTCCCTCTTAACGTCTGAAATCTTGGTACTGCTTAAAATAGTTTTTATATAAACATCGCCCCCCAAAACTATGGGTATAAGAAATAGGCAAATGAAAAGGGACAAAAAATTCATTTTGTGTATTGTCAAAGCACAAAGAGTGTGTTTTTGCGGTGGGTTATGTGAAAATTGTTGGTGGAGACTGATAACTAGTTCAAGAAAGAATGGCGCTTTTATACATAAAAGATTGTTTTCGATTTGACATCACTTCTCCACAAACACCGCGTCCCCCATTTTAGCAGTGGAATAAAGGGATGTTAAAACTAATTAACCTAACACACGGATAATGTTTTGGAAAATGATAATTTGCTAATGTTTGTATTTTGGCATTCAATTTTGTACAATACTGATATGGATAACGGGAATACGTAACACAGGCATCGATGCACAAATATAGGTCAGCTACTGATTATGGTTTTGTATATAGAAGTTCTACATCAAATATCTTTTGCTTGTTTATGCTTACGCTTTGGATTAATTAAGCATTTCTTTGTACGGTTGCAGTTTAGTTGTTGGTGTGTTGTACTCTCAAACCTGTAATTGTTGGTTCAAATAACACTGTCGCCTGTTTTAAAAAAGCCCCATTTTACTAACACACAGTTTTTAATAGATAAAATTAAGAATGGCTCACAATAAAATTATTTTCGCCAAGATCCGAATGTTTTGTTTTTCAATTCGTTTATCACATTGAACGGACTTCTAAGCAATCAAACAATTGATTGAAGTGGGGTAGTGGTTAAAAGGTTCTGTCCGTCTCCACCAGCTAGCCTGGGAACGTAGGCTCAAATCCCTCGATTAGCCACAAAAAAAGTGGTTACTTTTGGCTTTTCACTTAAGGAATTATCTTGCATCTGACTATGTACGTCCGTATCTTTTTTGATAGGCTGCATTAACAGAGGATAAGAAAATTGCCTCCCAATCCCAGAAAATCCCAATAATCTCGAGGTAATCCTGAAGACCACCCTCATTTGCATACATGTGTCCATATCAAATAACGCTCCTTTAACATTAAGCTATTAAGCCAAATGTTTATGGTTTCCTAACATAATTGGGCAACAAACATACTTTTTCAGCGAAGAAGTAATTGCGACTACAAAACCTTTCTTCTCGAGAGATTGTGACGCGTTTCTACACGAGCAAAATTTTTTTTGGCTTTTTTTTTTCCAAAAACTTTTCAATTTTCCAAATTGGTTTTTTTTTGCCTCGAAATTCTCTACGAGAAATGATGCAGCTCAAACTTTCGTCACCAACCCACCCGTTTCTCTCTGTTTTCTCCTACAGGAGGTTGCTAAAGCAGCGAAAAATTCAACCTAATTTTCCTAGGTTCCAAAGTAATTTCCACAAGTAAATAGTACTTTTAAAAAGATTGTGTACAACTCGATCTACAATTTACAACGTGACCACTAAAACTCGTCAAATACTCATCTCAAAAAAATAACAACAAGTTATGACACAACCATAAATATAATGAAGATTGTGACTACTGAATCTATACAAAAAATTGATTTCTAATTACTGCCGCCCAATGGCCAAAATTTAAGGAAATCGAAAACAAGAGCCATGGTTTCAGTAAAATATTTTATGTAATCAAACTGGTGCAGCAGAATATACGTAAGGACATAAACCAAAAAAGCACAAGAGGTATGACATTAAAGTTCGGCTGAATACCACTTATTTTAATTCAAAAAATGGAGCCCGTTTGCATAGATGTTGTCATTAAGTATGCAAAACTGAGTATCTGAAACATTCTGAAATTTTAGTAAATTTTGTTGTGTTTATGTTAGTGCTGATTCTCAGAAATCAAATCCCATAAGAAGTAAACTTTGCTAAGCTGGAAAAATTCAAAGCTCAAATTTGTAATATTTTACAGCAGGGAAAGTTAACAGTAAAGCTAAACTTAAATGCGTTAGTTTGCATTCCCGGTCAACAAATAAGAGAGGGGTTGGGATATGGTAGGAGGACTCGATTCATGTATGCACACGTGAATGCAAATGAGGGTTGTCGTCCGAATTCTCACAAGGCTACAAGGTAACCATATCCGTTCATTTGCTTATTCTCTGTTTGTGCAGCCTATTCATGAAGGTAGAGGAATACACAAGGTTAGAGGCAATACAATTCCTTAAGTGGAAAACCAATAGCAAAGACTTTGTTGATGCTGAGCAGGGAATTCAGTCCGCGTTCAAAAGTAAGATTTTTAAACACTAGACCAGCTAAATGTAGGCTAATAGTTATTAGTGCCAAGCGGAATGTCATTTTTCTAATTTATTCTGCCCACCATTAGCTTGTCGCTAAACAGACTAACAATAGGACCATTTTCGCAAACATCCCAGTGTTTTTTGTTGAAGATGTTCGGCCCATTGAACGGAATGCTAAGCTATCGATCCTAATGTTAATGGTTCCTAAATTAATTTTCAACAAACATTATTTTCCAACAGAGAAGTGATTGCGACTACAAAACTGGTTTCTTTTTCTCGGGAGAGTGTGGCGTGTTTCTCCACGAGCAAGGTTTTCATTCAAAATGTTTCACTTGTACAAACTGGTTTTTTACTTTGAAATTCTCTACAAGAAATGGCGCAGGTCGAAATTTCGTTCCCAACCCAAATGTTTCTCTCTCTTTTTCCACATTACAAGATTGCTTAAGCAGCGAAAAAAAAATACTACAAAATTTTTTCTATGTTCAAAAATAATTAGCATTAAGTAAATAACACTCTCAGGAAGATTGTATACAAGCTGGTCTACATGTAACATAATGAGCCTCAAAGACAAATGCCCAATATGGCTATTGGCTAACTGCATAAAAAAACAAAAGGGAAATGGAGGTTATCTGAGGTTATACCGAAGGCAGCTAGACAACATGACACGGAATAGTAGGGATACGGTTTTAAAGGAGTTTATTAGAATAGATATTGTCCTCAAACGGTACAACAGAAAACAGAACTAATTCTAGTTCACAAAAGAGCACAAACCTGAGGTGAGGTACGGCCTTAGCTTTGGCCTGATAAACGAAGGTGACTATGCAAATGAGGGAAGTCTCTCAGTGGAATTATCACGAGATTATTGAAAACTTTATCGGAGCATTTGAATTTCCTCTGACCATGCAACCTGTTTGAGAAGACGCGGGCATGCACAAGTCAGGAGGAATAAATTTTTTCACGGTGAAAACCAACGGCAATGATTTTGACGGCTGATTGGAAATTCGAACCCAGGCTTTAGGCTGCCTAGCGGAGAATGACAAAAGCTCTTAACCACTAGGCCAAGTCGGCCGTTGTTAAAGTAAAAATGTCATTATGTCATTTAGTTTGCAAAACTGCATCCATTTTACCGGCCTAAGCTGAAGGAGAAGGAAACAAACCTCATAAATATAGGACCAAAGTATTCGCCCCATAAGTTGCGGTGCAAATGACCGCAGTTTTTAGAATTATATCGAAAACTAAGTAAGCATTGCGTGTACTTTGATTGCATTGCAGTCCTTCAGGTTCGCCAACATCTTATTCTTCGCACGCATCTCATCCATTGCACGGTATCTTATCCTTTGCACGCATCTCATTCTTAGCCGCATCTTACAAAGGAATGCATTAAAGTTCGAGAAATAACAAATTACGCAATGTTTATGTTAGTGGTAAAGGTCGCAGAGTCGAGACGTGTCCAGGCTCGTACTCGCACTTGGAAAGTCGAATGAATATTTTGAGACTCGAGTCTGATGGTTATTACTTACCTCAAGCGAAAACTGAAAAATCATGTAGCTGAGTCACTCTTATATCTTTTAAAAATGTTTTATGGGGTGGACATTTTAATTGCAATATTAACACACTGATTTGGTAATTTTTTTAATTTAAATCCATCAATAACATTTACTTAATTTTTGTTTTTCTTTTCAAATTTCTTATTTAACTTTAATTTATTTTTTAACGGTTTCCAAGAAAAATACTACAACTTACTTGAATAATGTTGGAGTTCAAATACCATTTGTAAATGTAAAAAAAAACACCACAAAACAAATATTTTAATAAGTTAATCCTCAATAAACTTGGTAGTTTTTGTAATCGGTAGTTTGGTTCCAAATATTGACCATACAT
>JAQFYP010001590.1:0-15028 GCA_034694865.1 Bilobella braunerae
GTTTTTGACATTTACATCAAAATTCAGATGTAATTTATGTTTTCAATTTCTAAATAGAAATTTTTGATGCAATTAGGGTGCTTGATATGTGCATACAAATTTCCATGAAATTCGGGTTTTCTATATTGTTGAGTGTAGCCTATTTAGGAAATCGTGAAGTGGGGGGGGGGGGCATATGAAACTCAAGAAATCACGGGTAAATATCTATAAGCTTTTCAATACAAGTGTTGAAAATCAATTTTTTTGAATTTCGCGCCCAATTGTGACCATAGAAAAAAATAAAAAATTTCCATTTCATTATTTACTAAAACAAGTGTTTTGGCCAAATTTGGGATTTTTCTGAGAGTTGCAGTCCTTGCCTACTACTTGTGAGTTTGACATTTCGACATTGCGTATATGTGAGAAAAATCTCAGTATTTCCAAGTATTTGGTAGTTATTCCAAGTACAATGATTTATTTTTGGTTCAATTTGTGGTATCAAAAACTTCACAGCAAATAAAATTGTAATAATAATTTATTTATTTATTAATTAATAAATAATTTATGTGTCTTATTTATGAATATACTACTTTAATTTAAAGTTATGGGTTTATTTAAAGTATATTCGATATATAAACTTGATGAAGCACATTACTAAAATGCTGGGCTATAAAATTTTAATGATTACTTGCACTTATATGTAACACGTTTCATTGGGTTTCTAATCCTGGTTCTCGTATGACGTCTTTATATAGAACTAGTTTCTCTCTCTCTCTCTGTTGGAACAGCATTCAATTTTTTCAGATCATTAGAGCCAATTTAGATTAATTAAAATAGTAGTAAGATACCCTGGTAAAAAAACGTAATGATCATTGCGTCAATTGCATATTATGTGTTGGTCGACTTTGACGTAATGAACGACGCTCATGACCTGCTATAAATGGAGCTAAATAAAAGGACAGGCAAGTTTAAACTTCAGTTCGTTCTAAAAAATTCCAAGTTTCTTAATAAGCATCTTGTATTTCTAATACCACCACGCACGTGTTAGAAGATAAATTATCAGAAACAAAATGGTTCGCGATTTTTCAAAGGAATATACTGCTGAAGAGCTTGAAAGCCTTACGCAAAGCTTTAGGAAACTTGGATCCTACAAGGCTGGCCCATTTGGAGGAAGCATCAAGACGTGTGACATTGTTCCGATTGCAAAAATCATGGAATTTGATCGATCGCCTGAAGAGATGCAGCTCATTGTTAACTACTTTGATCAAAAGAATAATGGAGTAGTGACATTGGACGAGTACATGGGGATCATCAGAACGTTCCATGATTCATCGCTATTGGCAGAGACGCAGGCAAAGACGTTTGACATGGACGGTGACGGGTATATTTCGCTTGAGGAATTCATGCTGATGCTGCCTCCGTTGATAGTACATAACCCAAACTTGAAAGGAGTATCTTATGTCAATTTTGTTGCTGAGGCGGACACAAATAAGGATGGCAAAATTAGTGTCGATGAGTGCGCAGCTTGGATTAAGAAGAAAATAAATAAGTCAGGTTAGAACTGAAAGGCTTCCAAAACATTGCTTCCATAATAATGTAATATATCTAATATCAAATTAGTGGAAGTAATGTAATAATTAATGAGGAAAAGAATTCTCAGCATTTCTAATTCATTTTCAATTTATATACCACCATGTATACCGTTTATTATATGTAAGTACAACAACTAAAATGTTATTCTGTTTAAACCCAATATGTCCCAACGTGACCAGACTTTATTTTTAAATTAGTGTAGCGCGTTATAGAAAGCTACGACAAATTTAAAGATAATTTTCAATATGTCTCTATATTTATTGGATCAATAAATCAAGACACAAAAGTAATTTTAAAATGTGTCGCTGTATTTTTATTTTTTGTTTCTTCTCTTTGTAATTGATTTTAAAAGTGTTTGTAAATTTCAAAGAAACAATTTTAGATCGTGATGATGAAGCACCTCAAAAATCTTATCCATTGAAATGAGTCTCTACTAGTAGTCTGAAATTTGAAAAGTTGAGTCAATTGGCAGTGGATTGATTCTGAGCATAAATGGAATTCATCATAAAAATTTTCACTTAAATTTACGTCTAAAACATTTATACAGGCACATTTAAGAGTTAAATTAGCATTAACACAAAATAAGGATCAAACCGATTGGTTTAAATGTCAAGGTTTTGGTTGTGAGATTTTCTGTTATCGAAAAGGGTTTTCCATGTGTTTCCTCCAGAGGTTCAACGCTTGATTGTGAAATTTCAGGAATTGGAAGCAAAATTTGATTCGTCTTATCCTCATGATGAATTTTTCCAGCCGGTAGGGTTCTTCGGCTGAACATAGACAGAAGATATGGAAATTAGCCGATAGGTTTTCCAACAGTCTTTGTCAGATTAAAAAAGACTACCCTAATTTGCATGGAGTCACCTGCGGTTATGACGCGAAAGTTACGGCCGTACCTGATTTCAGGTTGGAGTCCTTTTGAACTAGACCTGTAAAACAGCGGAATATTACGGATAATTTGTTGTGCCCGCTTGTATGGCAATGAGTCCTTCCCTACCACATCCCTATTCTTCCTTTTATGTTGACCATCAGGCTTGCAGGAACGTCTAATGACGCTCCTTTACCTTTCTTCCTATCAAGTATAAGAGCTTGTAGCGTTAAAACTAATTGTACTAAATTATAATTACAAATTTAATATCAAATCTGTCGAAAATAACAAAACTTGTGACATTTTGAGATTTGAGCTGTGAGTCTGGAGAAATTGCAAGTAAATTTTGCCCGGAGTTTGTTGCAAACCCACCGCAGATGCGTACCTTATGAATCCACAAAATAAGGACCCTGTAGCTTTAGTTTGGTTTCTTCGGGCATCCAAGAAAATCAGACGGACAGGCACACGGTTAAGCTGGCAAAAAAGACATTGTCAGAAGAAACGTTTGACTTACATAAATAATGCTTTGCGATAGTAGTGTTATTAAACGTAAAAAACAATTTTGTGACAAAGAATTTTATGCTATAGATCAATAAATACTATCATAACATCGCTGATGTAACATCAGCTATCCAACGTTTGGATGTAAGGATGTTTAAAGTTTAATAAGTTTGGTTTAGTAAGTTAAATGTATTTAACGTTTTTTGATTTTTTACCAAACCTTTTTCTTTTTTGACTATTAAAAATACAGAATCATCTTCTCATCAGTTTTGATATGCTAAATTTTAGCCAACTGTAAACTGTAACAAGTGAATATCATTAAATTTCAAATTCCGGAAAAACTTTTGGAGATGTAGCCGTGAAAATATAGCCCCTTTGAAAATATTTTTTTGAAATATTTTTTTTTTTTTTAGAAATTCCGTTTATTAATTTTACAAGCAGTTTTATCCAAAAATACTAGTTTGGGAACTTGAACTAAAGTTGGGTATAGGTTACATACCCAAACAAAGCGCGGCACAACGAAAAGTTTCCTTGATAAAACAGATGCTTTGGAGTACCCTGCAAAACTAGAATTTCCAACAAACAAATAAACATAATTCTTTCAAGTTGATTAAAAATCACAAAACCTCAATTAGCCGATTTGATTAGCTCACACATAATTTATTGTCCTCTTTGTATTAAAGTAATTCGCCATTGCCATGCAAAGTTGAAACAAGTCCTTGCCTACACTGACCATGGAAAAATGCATGCTAAGATAATATAGATCTACAAAAACAAAACGACACCACAAATTGTTGGGTTTTTCCATAACGACAAATTAATGACACAATAATTTTAGCCTCGGTTTAATAAGTAAAGAATTCTTCCTTGTAGACTAATAATGTGTTCCCTTTGAGTGTGCGTGTATTGCTTGTACCCAACTTGGGAAAATAATAGTCGCTACGCATTTGATTATGACAATTTTGTAAACAAAGAAGAAAAAATTATTCCAATTGCTTACTGTTTAATTTCATGAGACATTTGTGTTCTCAATACTTTAAGTTTTAAGCAAAATCAAGAATTTGCTTAAGAATTTTGAAAAACAAACACTTTTAAAAATGGTCCAAATTTCAATTTGTGAACACATCAAAATTCTTGTTTTGGCTCTTGTTATTTGTATTACTTTTCCGATTCTGTTTATCAGTTTTGTACCCATTTACATTTTACGATACTTGACTAGCATACTCAAGCGTTTATTACGTCCAAAACTTGGAAAACTATTATCGGCCCGTTCTTGTGTATTTGCAACGGATAGCATTTGGACACATCCTAGGTGCAGTGTTGTGACATTTATTGTACTTGAAGGCGAAATTAACTTGCAAGATTTACACACAAACTTTACAAATCGAATTCTTAAAATTGAATCAAACCCAATATTTCCGGAATTTGTTCAATACCCTGCAACGTTTTTGGGCTTTGACGTTTGGGTTCCTGAGGCACAATTTTCTGTTGAAGAACATATTCGGAATTACGACGGACCAATAGCTTTCGACAATTGTAATGAGCAAGTTCTTTTGTCAATTATCAAGGAACTTACATGGAGAGCCTTCGCCCCAAAAAAGAGTCCTTGGGAAATATATATTATATCAAACTATATAATTAAAGATGACAAAGAGCCTCAAGTACCAAAAACTGTATTCATCTTAAGGGTACATCATTGCCTGGCTGATGGTTTTAGTATAATTAAATTTCTTCAAGTACTCGGAGAGAATCAGCAAGGTCTGATGATGCCCAAACCAAGTTACTCTAAACGAAGCTTCATGTCGTCCTGTTCGTATTACCTTACCTTTATTTTTCGTATTCCGTATGATTTGGCTGCGAAAGGCGTTTTGTATACGGATCCAATCGGAGTTTGGAACATACGTGAAAACAAACTGTCGAGGAATATTGGTATGGGAATGACAGACAATATACCATTGGCGTTTATCAAGAAAATTCGGAATTTGCATAAGGTATCTACGACCGGAGTTATCATGACAGTAATGTCAGGGGCTATGAGAAGAATAATGGTAGAATCTGGAAAAAAAATTCCAAAATCGATTACGATGCTAACTGCTCTTCCCGTGAAGGGGCATCCCGGTAAAATGAGGAATCATATGTAAGCTTAAAGAAATAAAACATTGAAAAGAAAACTAAAAGTTTGTGATTTTAAAAGTTTTCTATTTTTGCAAGAAGAATTTTATGGAATACGTATTATTGGTAATTTTTTATGCATTGTGCAAGCTAGCATTAGAAATAAGCAAAAGAGTACTTTTTTAATGTTCTGTTTAAAACCACTTTGAGCAAAAAAAAATTCCGTCGTAATTTTTGCAAGTAACACGTTGTGAGCATTATAAATAGCTTGCTGTTATAGCCTAAATTCAGACGTAAGTGAACATTGTAAATTTAAGCAAAAACAGCGCACAATTTTTTGCAATTTTAAGTGGCAACCAAAAATAAAAATGGTATTGTAGGACAGCTGTATTTTTGGCGCTTCCAGTTGGAACTGAAAATCCATTTCAACGTTTGCGGAGAATTGAACAGGACATAAAGTCGCAACGCCGGTCCACTATGCCAATTTCAATTTTCTGTATCCACAAAGTTGTTGGAAGTCTTTATCCTATAATGATACGGACGCTGATGTCAAAGGCCGGAATATCGTTAATTTTATCCAATTTTTGGTAATTTTTTTTTCAATTGCTCTATTTTGGCATCTAGATTTTTTAACGCAAAATTGTTTATATACAAATATTTTAGTGGACCTACCTCCAGTGAAACCAGATTTCTTGACCTTCCTCTTCTAGACTCAGGCTTTATTGGAGGTGCAGCTGGAATAGGTAAGAGTAAAACTAAATTATCACTGGAGTCCTTATCGCAACATATCTTTGAAATGTAATTGCGATGGCCCGCTTCGCAATGTTGAAATTAAAAATGTTGCATCTAACCCTTAAAACTTAACTTTACTGATAGGAATGGGCATTGCTTCAATCAGTTCAAATGGACATTTGCGTCTAATAATTGGAATCAATGAAGAAATTCTGAGAAATTCTTCTACGCATGCCAAGCAGTTTGCTGATTATGTGACATCAGAATTGGATAATCTAGCAACATCTGAGACAGAAGTATGATTGGTTACAACAATATGAAGCACAACATATACGTATATCCTTATACGCATAAAAAATAATACACATTGTTCTTTTATAAATCCTAAAGTCGGCATCAGGGCACCTTGAGCCGATTTAAGAATATATTTCTGAAGGGTTTAATAGCAAAATACAAGTAAGGGTTCCACCTCCTACTTTTAAAATAAAATAATTTGGCTGAAGTAAAGCAGATGAGGACCCTCCCACTGTTTCCTTCCATGTAACCTCCGAGATGTTGCCAAGTTTCATCTCTATAGGGAATGCCTATTTTGGTTCTTACTGTTAACTTCCATGTTTCCTCCTGCTAAAACAATATAAAATCAAATAAATAGTGATTTGTTATGATTTTTTTTGAAAAAAAATTACTGGGATACCGCCCCTCCTCGCTTCGCTCGTCGGGTGCATTAAATATACCCCATTCTACATGGTTCCAGCGGCAGGAGCAACGAAAAGAAATCGTCACTGAACCATTGATTAAAAGGATGTGAACACAATTTTATGGTGATTTTATCGCTATTTGTTTGATTTTACATTGTTTTAGCAAGAGAGGTCATGGAAGTAAACAGTAAGAACCGAAATTGGCATTCCCTATAGACATGAAACTAAGCAACATCTCGGAGGGTACATTGGAGAAAATAGTGGAAGGGTACAGCAGGAGGGTACATTGTCCTCATCTGCCTTACTCCCGCCAATAATTTTGAGAAAACCAAATAATTAATCAACATCAATCCCAACAGCAGAACGCGCTATCTTATAACCCAAAATCCCTGTTTTAGTTGTACTATTATTGTATAGTGCGTATACAACTCCTACATTTAAAACGTCTAATTTCTTGTTACTTAAGTTACGATAGCTTTGAAACAAAATAAGTTTAGTAAAAATTTAATTCCAAATGATGAATCCTGTCAACTATTCCAAACAAATTTTCAATTTTTTCTAGAAACATAGCATTTCATTGCAATTGCGCAAAAAACCAGCTACTTATTTTATTGTCATTTATCATTTTAAAACTACGAATTTAGAAGTAGAATAGCTAATCACAAAGCCGGCAAACTAAATTTTTTGGGCTTTTTGGATACCTTACCGCATTAGCTACTCTTTACTACTTACACTACTTTAAAATTAACATCACTTTGACCGTTAAAGGTTTCCTTTGAAAACGTGTGATGAAGAACTGAGAAAGTTCCCTTAAAAACAATAATACTGTAAGTTGGACGAATAATAATAAACCTCAAAATCAACAAGCATTTGTTGTTGCTATCTCTGAAAACTGAAAAAGTCAACAAGATTTTTGCCAGTAAGAGACAATTAGCGATTTTAGAATTTTATTGTACAATTAAGCTTAATCCAATTATTCGCCACTAACATGCCAGTTGGGTTTGAGGATGCTGTACGTAATTTTATAAAATGTTTAGGCTTCAGTTTTTAAAGCACAATATCTTCTGGCTGCGCGACATGCGTACAAGAGACACTTGTAGTGCACAATAGATATTGTGCAATGCATAAGCGATAAATAAGAGATATTGTGCAATGCATAAGAGATATTGTGCAATGTACAAGAGATATTGTGGAATGAATAAAAAAAATTACGCAGTGCACGAGAGGCTTTGTGCATTGCAAAAGAGACTTTGTGCATTGCACAAGAGGCTTTGTGCATTGCAAAAGAGACTTTGTGCATTGCACAAGAGACATTGTGCATTGCACAAAAGAAAATGTGCGTTACACAAGAGAAAATGTGCATCGCACAAGAGAAAATGTGCATTGCACAATAGACATTGTGCATTACACGAGCGACATTGTGCATAGTACAAGAGACATTGTGCATTGCACAGCAGACATTGTGCATTACAGAAAACACATTGTGCATTAAACGAGAGAAATTGTGCATTGCAGAAGAGACATTGTGCATACAGTTTGTTTTTCATACATACAGAAAAATAAAAAACTTAATATAAAGTGGACTTGCGTTTTATTAATTAAATTGGATTAGCTTAAGGCCATTTTTTCAGCTACGCTAAATCCCTACCACGAACCACATTATAGAGAAATTGCTTTATGAAATTTGCACTTAAGGAATTTGAGCAAAAAGTAAATGACTTTTAGATTAAAAAAGTTTCGATGCACCCATAATTGGATAAGCACCTCAGTTTGAGTTATTTAAAAAATAAGTTGTCAAGCAATAAAACTTGAGGGTTGCTGTTATTTGTCATACTGCCTTAATGGCACTTTTCGTGTGCAATCCTTATCTATATTTGATTATTCATGAATGATTTAGCAAAGAGGACTAAAATGCGGTTAATAAGCAGCAACGCACTACAACAAAAGTGTTAACTTGACTGGGTTTTGGTATATTTCAGGAATTTTTATTGAACTAGTTTGGCATCACGAGCCATTCCATAAAATAGCGAGGACTGGTTTTCCAACAAGGTTTTCGGGGAGTCGAACTCTCTGACTTCCCCTCTGTCAAGCACCAGCACCCTATGCATACAAACAAAAATATAGTGTTAAAATTAAATTAAAGTTAAATTAAAAACAAATTATGTTAAAAGTTGTTAACTGCAGTACCTGTGGGAATCCAAAATTGTGTTCAGGCGATGAGCAATTGTAATGACGGTTGAATCAAAAAACTCTTTTCGAATTGTGGCCTGAATTAATTTATCCGTTTCTAAGTCTACTGCAGCAGTCGCCTCGTCCAGAACCAGTATTTTTGTTTTGCGTAACAGTGCTCGAGCAAGGCATATTAGCTGGCGCTGACCCACACTGGATTCGCAACGTTTTGTTACACATTAACGTTATTACAGACTTAAATCGAAGATTTTGTTTGAATTTAGTACTACCTACCTAAAGTTTTGGCCCTCTGTTTCTACTTCGTGTTGTAGGCCTCGAGTTAGCGTTGCAACATAAGGTTTCAAGTGTGCCAATTCCAAGCAGTTCCACACTTGCTCATCGGAATAATTATTAAATGGGTCTATATTTACTCGCAGTGAGCCGGAAAAGAGAACCGGTTCCTGAAAACAAGTGTACCTTGCAATGAAACAGCAATTGGATGTTTAAAGTTTTATCAATTTTACTGTACAAGTTACAATTTTAAAGATTCTTTTCATTCTTATGCGCGAAAAAAAGTACTATGTATAACAAAAAATATATAACAAGATTACGAGAAACCTTTGTGTACCTGCGGGATGATGGTTATCTTCGTCCGCAAATCATGAAGTCCGAGTTTAGAGATGTCAATGCCATCAATGAAAATTTTCCCACCACTACCCTCCATAATTCGAAACAAAGCTAACGTCAGCGAACTTTTTCCAGCTCCAGTTCTGCCAACAATACCAATCTAATAAGTAGAAGCAAAAAAATTTAAGCACTACTTTTTTCTAGTAGTATTGGGATAGCAAGCAAAAGGGTGTTGTTTGAGTCTCTCTTGAGAGAAGAGGCAACTGCACTTGTGGTAGTACGGGCAATCTTACATTTTGCTTTGTCTGGGTTCAATTCCCAGTGAGTTCACTCTTTTTTCCATTATTCCCTACCCTTCATAGTTTGATTGCGTTACCTTTTCTCGAGATTGGATTGTGCAAGACACGCCTTTCAGAACTAAATCCAACCCATCCCTGTATCTTGTCATATAATTTTCTAATATCAGTTCCCCTTTGTCTGGCCAATGCTCGGAGGGCTTTTGATTAGTCTCCCAAGCGGGTTCCTGTTCAAAATTTGTGTAACCAAATAAACTGCAACAAGTACGTACAAAACAAGTATCAGTTGCAAAATTCAACTCCTTCCAAAAAATTTAAAGTACCAAGTTATATGTTGCTGTAAAAGTTCCAGAGACAGTGCAAGCACAAGTGCAACATTATAGTAACTCTTATCATAGCTAAAATCCGTGCCAAGATTTCTCAGTCCAAATAATGCACACAGATTCCTACTTCTTTTATTCTTATTATAGTACCTGAGGAACCCTTGTAAGTTCCATTATTCGCTCAACCGATACAATATTTGCTTCCAATTCTGACATCTGGCGTGCCATTAAGTTAAGAAAGTTGGTAATTTGTAGAGCAGACGAAATTGCCAATCCGGCATCTCCAGGTTCGATTGCATCTGCCAGCAGGACCAGTATGCAGGCAAAAAGAATGATGAGCGTTCCAATAAATTCGAGGCGAATTGCCATCCAACTAGAAATTTAGCAATACTTTAATATATATTTAATATACTGTGATGACCACAAAAAAATATGCACCTAGATTAGGTCCCAGGGAAATATTGGCAATTGTTACTTATTATGAATAGGTAATTATGACTAACCTTTTAAAACAAAAAATGAAACAATGTCATAATTCGAAGCGATTTGCAGGTTCCTAAGGTAATGTCGAATCAAAAAAAATCAGGGTTGCAAATTGCGTACTCCACTCGTTTACTCCAATTAATATTTACCAAAATTTGACCAAAGATAACTTAATTTGAAAAATTTGAAGAAACTTGTATGAATTACAATTTTACAAATTCGGACTCAAATGCCCCACAAGGATTTACAAAAATAAATAGGTTAGTAAATAGTTTAAAATTGGGCGTGTACTTTTGTGGTCCTCGTCGTAGAAATATTTTAATATATTTTATTAATAAATTGTTTTTTTTTTAATTTTTGTATTTACGCAATTTATTTAACACGGTTTTCGCTGTATCACCGAACATAAAAGGCGCATACAAATATAGCTGTTAAAGGAATGATTTATGTTAGAAATTGTACTTTAATTGCGTTACTAGTTTGTGTTGTCTATTAACAATTCTAATTCTTCGTTTCTTCGTTTCTTCTTCGTTTCTACAGAAACAACCAAGGAGGATTGGCAAGAATGCGTGTGTGGAGTAGGAATATCAAAATTGTAATTAAAATGTTATTTAAAAAACCAAAGCATTGACAAAAATTCATCTTTTCTGTGTTCAAATTACAGTTTGTGGGTTTATAACAAAATGTTTATTCAAGATAAAGAATAAACAAATGCAGTGTAACGCTCTGAAAGTTCACATATACTTATATATGCAGATAGTATTTGGAATACTTACATGTTGGAATAGAGAAACGGAAAGTATGTCATTTGATTTGTATCAACTCGTTTTTCCGATTCTCTAATAAAATTGTCTTCTACGTGAAACGCCCGAATTATGGAAGAACCTGAGATCGTCTCGCCAAAATGCGAGAAAATTGGAGATCGAGTAACTCCTTCCATTCGCTTCAGTTGCCGGCTTGTTGCGACATAAAAGCGCTAAAATTTAAGTAAAATTTTAAGTTAATACTACAAAAGGTAAAATGTAACACTATACTGTGTTCATTCAGTCATTTTATGTTTCTCGTGTATTATTTTTTTAATCACGTGACACACAAACAGGGAAATAAGTAACACGTCGATTTTGACAAAATGTATTCAAATTACCTGGAGTAGAAAATAAGCAATCGCCATAGGTATTATAAACGCAATAAAAATTGGAGTGGCATAGGAAATAACAATGATCGAGAAGAGGACATTGTAGAACATGAACGTAAATGCACGAAGATTCATCGGAACAACATTATCCAACGTATCCACGTCTTTTGAAAACCTGTTCAGGAGTCGTCCTGCTGGGGTTGTGTCAAAGTAAGACATGGGTGACCTCAAGACACTTGACAGAGCACTTGAATGAAACTTGCGACTTGACGCAATGCTGACAACTGCCATAGTCGCCGTATTGAGTAGAGTTGTGACCCCCGCAGCGAGGCCGATAAGTCCGTAGCCAATTAAGTACTTGTCTGTAGTTGACTGTTGTGGTGAACCAGTGAGATCTTGGTCTAATTGTGTTTGTGTTGTCCAGTCGGCGAGCCAAATGTTGCTTATTGCAAAAAGAGCTACGACAAAGTGTCTCGTAACATTTTCATATATAAACCTAACTCTTGTATTTTGTAAGATATTACTTACCGTTTGAAATTCCAGCAAACCCAAAAGCAAGGACTGACATTATAATACCAGCCGATTTGCAATAGTTTAGGAATACGCGGATATTTACATTACCGATTGCAGAAACTTCGTCCTGAATTAACTTCCTGATTTCTGTTCCAGGATCTTTAAAAGCAACGTCTTGACTTTCCTTGCAATGTAACATAATTAAAATTATACGTGTTATATTATTATAGTATTTTAAATATTAACAAATTTGTAAATTCAAATATATGTAATGTTTTATCATTACCATCTTAGCAATGCCGTTTGTTGAATTTCGATGTGAAGCTGTAGTGCCAAGAGTGTCATCTATAGTAGAGAGATTTGCTTCGTCTACGGTTTGGTCGCTTTCAATGCCCAAGTGTGTTTGTAAAAATTCCGCAAACTCGCCCTGTTTAAATTTAGATTTAGTATTTAGCGTATTTAGCGTAAGCAGCCACATGAAAGGCAAAAAAAAGTTTTGCAACTTTGTCTTAAAATTTAGTTGAACTATTATAATTACTTGTTTTAGAAGGAGCTCTTCATAAGTTCCAACTTCAGTAATTTGACCGTCCTTCATTACAATGATTCTGTCAACCTCCGGAAGGAAGCTGATTCCATGTGTTACAAGTACCCTTGTCTTATTTTTTAGCGTTCCATTTGGACCAATCAAATTGTCAAATATGTGTTTTCCAACATGAGCGTCCACTGCGGATAAGGGATCATCAAGGAGGAAAATATCAGCATCTTTGTAGGCTGCTCGAGCAAGAGCAACCCTTTGCTTTTGCCCACCGCTAAGATTTATACCCTGAAATTTATTTTGTTTACAAATTACTTTAAATAAAAAATGACATGTCAAAGATTATTAAAAGTGTATTCAAAATTTTTTCAAACATATTATTGTTTATGACATAAGTTTACATTACGTGAAATACCTTTTCACCAATTTCCGTATGATCTCCTGCAGGAAGGATTTGTAAATCATGTTCCAGTGCACATGAAGTAATTGTGGTTGCATATTTCTCCTGCACAAAGTTGCCTTGAAAGAGAATGTTATCCCGAATAGTTGCATTCTGAATCCAAGCAGTTTGCGAAACGTAAGCAATGTTGCCCTACATCACGGATTTAACAGTATTACGTAGTTTGAAAATTATAATGTATTATTATTATATATTTTCTTACCCATATATTTACAATTCCACTTTGTTTTGTTAAATCTCCAAGCAGAGCTGACAGCAAACTAGACTTTCCAGAACCTAAAATTATTTGTTATAAAAAATGGCAGCAAAAATAATATGAATATAAAAAGCGCATTTATTGAAATTCTAACCAATCATTCCAACCACCGCAACAAGCTCTCCCTTGCCGACTAAAAAATTAATGTTGCTTAAAGTCATTCTGTCTGTGTTCCACGATAAATTTCCATTTTCAATTGTAATTGGAGCAACTAAATTTAAAGTAGGGTAAGGATTCATTTTAATTACTCGTTAAATGTCATGCTAACCCTAGTATATAATAGTGTTACATGTAACGTACTGTAAGTAAGTGCGTGAGTGACGGCACTCCTGTCCAATTCTTCCATGTTTAGGAACTTGGTTAGCCGTTTAGTACTAACTGCAGCCTGCATTCCGCTTGAAATCGCCACAGGAAGCCTAAAAATGTTAAAGTAACTACTAATAACTAAAGAAAGTGTTGTATATACTGTTCGATGTTTTCTAATGATATTTTGTTCCTACCGTGGTGGACGAATTGTGTATATAATCAAGTATATGGCTTTTAAGTATTCTGCGATAACAACTAAACTTTTGCTAATTTATCGAGTTACACCTTAAAAAACTTAGCATGCAATTTACTTACATAATCATAGGACGTCTCATAATGTTGAACAAATTTATAGATACAAAAGTTTTCTCCGCAGTAAGGACATTGGACGGATCCAGCAACACGTAGGTTAGAAACGTAAAAACCGAAACCTAAGAAACCCACAGATGATGCAACTTTTTAAAAAAAAAAACTTCCAAAATATGTAACAGTAATTATTGTCAAAAATACTTACAAAAATTGGCGCGCACCGGGCAATGAATAGGCTGAATATATGGAACCTGGCAATTTTTTTCAAACAAATAATTTCCTTTTCTCGGATTGCTACTATCTGCTCCTGAAATGCTGGTTCCCATGCGTAGAACTACATGACAAACAAGAATTAGGGAATGGAATTTGTAAGCTGCAATGTTAGACATACAGTAAATCATACTGGGTGACAAGAAAAAAGTACAGTTATATTGCCCACATTTATTTAACAACTTGTATTAGTAAGTTACCTTCAAAACTTTGATTCCGTTTATAACTTCTGACGTCAGTTTAATTCTCTTGTCCTTAAGCTTCATTTGCTCCACTTCGAGTTTTTTAACTAATGAAACTAAATAAGCATTTAAGGGTATCATTGCAAAAAGGATTGCAACTCCAGCAAAAGTTGAAGGTCCCAGAGTTTGGTACAAGAATACAATTGAGATAAGAATTTGAATTGGGCCTCCAAGCGTTTGAACCAGAATCACAAGAAAGTCCATTAATTTATTGCTGTCTACGCTTTGGAGATTGATAATTTCACCAACTGACGATTCTAGAAAAATAAAACAGCAATCATAAAAATAACGACATTATAGAAATAGTTCTTATAAATAATTAAACGACATTGATTGACAATTGTAATTGCTTTGACTTGTATGCTTTGAGTTGAATGCATACAATAACAGCATAAATGTTGGCGTAAAGTAACTTTTACCTCGTTTCGCAGAATGTGAAATAACCAAGGCTTTTCTATAAACAGCATTTGAGATGGCGGTTCTGATGTGCATCCCAACCAAAAAAGCCCTCCTGGTGCTACTTGCGTTAAGAATTGTTTGTATAATCGTCGCAATGCAAAGTATTGCGACATAGAAGTATCCCTTCCAGGCAACTGATTCTTTACTGGAAACATGGGCTATGAG
>JAQFYP010001591.1:0-15012 GCA_034694865.1 Bilobella braunerae
CACAAGCGCGTAAAACTTCTAAACTAAATTGATTGATGTATTTATATACAATTGGCCAATGCCCTAGTCAACAGGGATTGAGATTCTTGGGTTACATTTTTGATTACTAGACTTTAAAACTCCTAAACTAAATGGCTTCTTCTCCTTGTCAAAGCTGTGGAATCAGCGAATACTTTGATTTTATTCTAAGGTAATACAGAGCCTAATGATCTGAATTCATTTCAAACCCTTCACCGTTATCAATCACGCCGGCATCCAAAATTGTATATAATAAGTGCTAGTAATGATAAAGAATTACTTCATCTCAAGAAGCCCGTTTATGTTTACGTTTTTGGTTAAATACAGGTTACTCAAACATTGTTGATGGATATTAGTAAATTTAATAAAATAAATTCACAACTAATCATATCAATTGTACAGTATTTTATTATAACCACGGCGTGTGGTCTGCCTGCGGCTACGCTACGAGCGGTGTTTTACAGCGACGATTTGTATATAAGTTTTTCTTTTTTTTACAACTTTGGCGTCCTTAAGGAACTCCTTGGTTGAACTTACGCGTCCACGCTATCAACCTTCATATTCATATTTTCAGAAAAGCTAACAGTCGAGAGACTAGTGCGATAAAATCGAGACCAGCACTTTTTCTCCAACGAGAAGCAGGACCCTGATCTAAGGTTGCCGATGGAGAAGCAAATTTAACCAAATTCAAGCATTCATTAGTAAAACTAGTCTCAATTTTGGTTGCAAATGAAATTCCATCAATAAAAAAAACGCAGTGTTAAAAGTTATTGGAAGACTTTAAACTCCTAAACTTTTCTCAAAGTTTAATATATTTAAAATTCCACAAGTTTTGGCAACTGATAAATGATACGGAGAAAAGCGTTCGCATACGTGTTTAAATCTAACGGAAAGTCCAGTACTAATTAAATATAATTCTACCTAGAGTGGATAAACATTTAAATAAAACACGAGCACAGAACTTCTGCACATTGATGTGAATCTTTGATGTTACATGGAACATGGCGTGCTCATGTATTAACTTGAAATAATTGTTCTTGATACAAAATTGTTTCTTACATACATATTCGTGTGGCTTTCTGTCCATAAGCATTTAGTTTCTCTCTCTCTATTGCTACTTGCATCACATCGACACATTACATCCATTGTTTCCGATGTCGCAGGGAAGTTGGATTATAATTCTTGGACTCATAACCATGTTTTCTTTTTCGGAGAGTTTAAATATTCCGCATTTTCCAAGTGCGCCAGCATCCTTTTTACATGCACACACAATTCTTGTTGATTACTCTGAATATCGAAAACATACAGCACAAGATGAAGAAATTTTAAAAGCGATTTGGCAAGTGACACCACTAATGCGATTGAACTCTGTATACGGGAATACTACGATATTTGGGCTGATCATTGAAATAATAAAATCTCAGTGGTTTACACATAAATTTGTTGCACAAATATTTTACGTTTATAACATTCCGCCTAACGAGTATTGCAAGATAGTAAAAAATTTTGAGTGGCTAAGTGAGTGTGACTATTCACGGAATCAGACAACTTGCTACGGTCGTCACTACTATTTTGTTGCAATTTATGCTGAATACGATGGAATAACTGAGCAAACTGGCACGTTGGAAAAGATAGCTTGCAATCCCGTGTATGAAAAAAAGATACCACGTCTAATATATGTTGTGCGGAATTCTTCACTATTCATCTCTGTACAGTTGAGTAATCGAATATCATATAAACAAGAACCAAATAGGTGTAAAATTAATTTCGCCTTGTCCTTTCCAATGGGTAGCAACTTGCCCTCTCGTTTAATATTGGATACGAGCTTAAGAGGATTAGTTCAACATTGTCCTATGAGTTGGCAATTGCGTAGGGGATTTGGTGTTGACGAATACAATGTTCTTGATCCCATTCCAAATAGAATGATTGGCTTAATTATGGTTGATCTCCATGCTAAAAAAGTATTAACCATGCTCATCAAGTCTGTAAATTCTACAAATACTTGGATAGCCAACTATACAGTATCAGGAAGCGGTACATTGCTTTATGTGTTGTCGCAACCAAGTACCTTCCCGACGTCTGGAGAAGAACTACTGGGAACTCCTGAAAACAAATACATGTTTCTTCGGAGGAAAAAAGTGTTCAATTTTGTTACTTGTGGTGGCACTGCATCTTACTTGAGCTTCGTTGATTTTGCAAGTCCATTTGAACTAGATTTTTGGGTGGTTGCTATGCCAACTGGACTCATCACGTTCTGCTTCATCATTGCTGTGTTCAAAGCTCACAAACTCTCTGACAGTTACTGTTTATTTCCTGTAAGGATAATTCTAGATCAGGGTATAAACGCCTCTCAAAAATTGGAAAAGCTTTTTGGTTTTAAGTTTTTTTCGGTTCCATTTCTACTAGTATGTTTGCTAGTCACGAATCTTTACAGAAGTCTTGTAACAACAAATATGACATCGCCTGTGCCAAGTTTGAAATTACACACAGTTTCAGAGGCCCTTAATAAGGATTTTCAGGTTTTATTGCAAGTAAACTTGACAAAGTCCTATAATTTGTTTTACTCAAGAATCAACTTCTCTAACTACACCCAAAAATGGGGGTTTATCCGAACGGTTTTGACCAGAAAAAGTGAGTTTATTCAAGCCCTGTTGCTCGCCAATGGTGGCTCATATAAAAATGTATCATTACTTCTATCAAAGTACCCAAGATTGATCGAGCAAATGCAAATAACTAGAGCAGACAATGGTAGCTCTGAATTTGACGGAACAATGACGTCGTGTGGAAATTACATATACGTAAATGACGAAATTGGTCTAAACCGAGTATTTCACAGGCTATCAAAAACTTCTTCAAATAAGTTGTATTATGGTAAAGATAAATACTTGTCGTACACTCCATTTTGGCTGATGGGCGACACTCTCTTTGACCGAAGTGGTGTTATTCTACAGAAATTTCAATCAATAATTCACTCAGGTTTATTTGAATATCTAGAACAGGAGCCTGGAACTGAGGCTGACCTTTTCAAACGAAAAACCCTTGCGTTAATTGCAAATAATGAAGATCTGCAACGTTTCAAAAAGCTTGATTTGCAAAGTAACTTTCTCCTTGGCACATTTCTGTTTTTTTCTTGTTGTATTTTGGTTTCAATGTTCACTATGGTATTTGAGACTTATCTGCCTTTATATTATACTACCTATATAATAAAATGCAGTTGGCGTCGAATGGAGTGGTTAGGGGTTCTCTAAAAAAAAGTAAATTATAACGGAACAATTCCGCTATTTACGCTGTTTTAGGTACACTGAAGTGAACTAAGACATTTATTGGCTCATAAGAGGTTTCAAATTAGTTAATTATGTAAGAATATATAATATTTAACTTTTCAAAAATGTGGTCGACATGTATATTGCATATGGTTTCTTGCGTATGCTGAAGCTAAAAATGTTCTCTAATTGCTCAAAAACGATCCCTAATTAGTCAATTGTGATTAATAATTAGTGGTAATTAGCTTTTGGAAACTTATTTTTTACATTTCATCTAGATGTTTTATGTATATGATGTATTCAAATATGACCTATAAATAACTACAAAACAATTCTCAATTAGTTAAGTGTCATTATAAGTTATCAACAATTAACAATCGGAGTTTTAGATCATAGTTTTAGAATCATGGTTCAGGTTCAGGTTCTTAAGTACCCTTAAGCTATTTATGATGACCTCCAAATAGCCTAAAAACAGTTCCTAATGAGTTAATTGAGATTAACATTTAATAAAAAAAAATCATTTTTTGGATATTATGTGTTACATGTTTTGGCTAAACTGATTTTTAAATCATTGAATATATTTTAAGGTTTGCACAGTGACCTCCACTGCCCAAACTCTTTCTGTGAAACTATTGCTTTACAATATGTCTCGTTTTTAGACTGAGTATTTGTACAGGTAAATGTCTTACTGGACTCGCTATCTTATAGTAGAGTTCCATGTCCTTTGGGTTCAAAATGTAGAAATTGTAATTTCAGGTGCCTCTAATGTTGCGTCATAGGAAACGTTGTCCACCTATTGATAGAAAATAGATATCAACTGGAGCCAAGCATTACTATCTCGATCTCGGAGAGTGATTTAATAGTAGTCAATGGAGTGCAAGAAATACGTAAAATATTGTTCCTGTGAAATTAGGCATGAGTCTCGTACCAATGGTGCAATAGAATGAAATACTTATTCCAGTAAGGTGCTTAGTCCCACGAAAGTCGTCACTTACCACTTATGTTTTTTATTGAAGCATTAATCGCCTTTTCGGCGTATCAGGAAAATACCACTATAAACTCCGACCCAAGTTCAGCTAATATATTTCATGATTTGTCACATCTAGCCAATAGATAACTGTCGAAGTTCTTGTAAATTACAATGTGAAGTTAAATGCACTAGCTATTTGTTTAATGTAGGAAACCGGCAATTTTATAGTCACTTCGGCAGTTTCAAAGGACAAAGAAACTAACATCACCAAGAAAACCGTTTTTGTTTTTTCCTGCAGTACTTGATACAGCATATGCAAAATAAGAGGCATTCTTGGCGACATGAACTGTCATCATACAGAGAAGTGTGTGTTTATGTAGCGCCTCACGACCGTCGAGCCAGCGCCTCCGCAACTCACCACCTTTCTGAATTATTAAACATAAAAAAGCGAAAAAGTAAAACGAACAATTTTCAATAATAAATTTGGAATTTGTAGTTAGATTACCCATAATATTTGGATTTTATTTTCACTCATGATTAAGATCTGATTTCCATCACAAAGTAGGGAGCGGTGCGTTTGCTTGATACATCACCACCGATATTTCAAGCCAGCACCTCATCGTCTCAGTTGCTACGAAAAAGTGGTGAGGCGCTAGGTTTTGAAAATATTAACATGTACCAGGAGGTTCCAGAAGGTGGAGCTGATGTTTCGACCCTCCATACAGAGACTTTTATTTGTTTATTTCACTTTGCTTTGTTGGAAACACTCTTCAATTCATTTCTTTTGATTGAGGAAAATAAATAGACCTTGGACGTATTTCGAAGGCAGAGTAAATTTTAAAAATTTCAAATTTCTTTAAACTTGATGACTAGAACAAAATCAATAACGTCTAAAACATGTAAACATTAAATGCAATTCACACACAACTTATATGCACAGTACAATATGTGCTGAAAGTTTCTCACTTGTCACAAATTGTATCCAAATTGATCAGAATTGAACGGTGCATATAATGTGTCAGTTAAATATTGTAGTGAATAAATGTTAAAGCAAATTTGGCGGAGCAAGTATGATCAAAACAATTCTGTTAATTTCAAAACAAGTTATTGGAAGTATGGTGGATTTATTTTAGCCAGAGTAGTTTTATTACAGGTCTCAAATTGTTGCTTACATCAATGAAAATATAAACTTGGAAATACACTGCAGACAGCGGTTTATCCGGATTTACTGCGGTGGAATTATTTTGGAAACATCTCTACCACTTTTGGAACGATTGAAATTGGGCACAGGAGTCGTCAATGTCTTTTTCTCAGATTGACTTTTTGTACGGTTTAGTATCCTACTGGGGTGTAACAAATTGGCCAAAACAGTTGTCGACTTCCTTTTTTCAGATTGTCCACTTTTACGTTTCAATGCCTTACTGGGCTCAATCACGTCCTTACTAATTTCACTGTCAATGTCAGCGGACTCCGAAACAGAAATTGTTGTTTCAACTGGGTAGTAGCCACTGTATTCCTCCAATATTGTGTCATAGTAAATGTTGTCCAAGTAGCGATGAACAATCGATATCAAGTGATGCCCACCTTTACCGTCTGGGACTTGGACGGTGATCCAATAGTAGTCGATGGAATGGAACAAATACAAAGAATATTCTTCTGGTGAGATTGGACATGGCATATGTCTTGTACCGATGGCAAAAAAGTATGAAATATCTACCCCTGTGACATCGATAGGCACAGAGGCCACAATTTTGTTTATAGAAGCATAAATTGCGTTTCTCGGAGATTCAGCCTTCCAGGAAATGCCCGTATAACCGCAGCTCCATGTCTAATAAAATTGTATAAGATTTTATATTTAGAAGCATATTTCATTTCTATTTTTACATTTCCCAAATTAATATAAAATCCGTGTTTATTGTAGCTGAGTTTGCTAATGGTTATAGCGCAAAATGTTTTCTGTATTTATTCAACATTTGTTGTATGTATTTTGGTAAACACGGAGTGTTTAACCTTGTGATTAACTTAATTGATGATATATAAAACACGCTAAAATAATATAGAAAACTGCTTACTCCGGGTTGCGAACTGCTGTCGCTCCATATACCGTTCTTGAATTCACGTGATAAGTTCATAAAATTTAGGACTGAAATCTCAGCCATAAACGGCGAGTTCACGTAGCCTCCAACATAGTTAATTTGAGTTGGTTTGTGCATGTCTTCAAACATCAAAGCGGAGACAAAGAACCAATGCGCATGTTCAATCTTATGTTTCAGCATAGTAATATATCGATCAACGCCAGGTTCAAATGAAAGCTTCCAGCAACTCAGAACTTCATAATCTGCTCCCCAGTGCCGTTCTGGCATAGCGAATACAGGCGGAGAATTCTCCAAGAGTGCATTTCCGTTGGTTTTCTAAGTTAAAAAATATCAAGGGAATAGTTACGCTACTTTTAAAAGTTTAATTAAGTTGGATTGATTTTTATTATTTATTATTCCCAAGCCCGCTTTTTCAGTGGTTGTGTGAATACGAGGATATTAAGACTATTTTATAATTTTTTTTTAAATTTTGAATCAAGTTCAGTTCATTTTGAAATACCAATTTACCCAAATTGGGTCCTGTATTATCGTTTCGAATTGATGGTCGCCGATGTACGCCTCTGCTGCAATTTTTGCTGAGACTTCGTCTCCAGTGGAAGGTTGAATAATTTTTAAATGTCCGTATTTCAAAATTACAAAAAAATATTTGTAAGATTCGGGTTTTTTATGATTTTCATTAGAAGCTACTCCTAAGATGTGTGCAGACAATTTCAGATTTTCCAATTTTAATCTCATAGCATTCCATTTTGCTGTTTCTGGGTCTTCTTCCTCTTCACCGCCTTCTTCATCATCTTCAAACTCTGGTGGAAAAGCTAATAGCGTTTCGATATTCATACCGTTGATATTTTGCTGAGCCCAAACTCTAATTCCTCGTTCCAATCGATCAACAAATGCTTCCGTAGATCGTATTCTTTGTTCACCATAAATATCTTCCATTGGGACAAGATCCGGTTCCTGATTTAACAGATTAGTATTTAAATTAAAATCAAAAAATTAATATCCCTTTCTCGGTAACTTTAATAAACTAAAATGACCTTTTTTTTTTAATAAAAACCTTGAAATATGAACCTACAGATGGATTTCTAAAACATAAACTCTACTTATGGTTACTGAAATTAACTCAAACTTCTGGAAGATAGAACCATGAATTTGCTCAGGGAGTTTTATCTGCTAAAGCATAAAGTTATACATTAGGATTTAGCAAATTTGGATCATAATTTGATTAAGTTGTTGAAATTTGAACACAATTTAATTCGTAGTAGATTTCAAGTGCAGGTTACGGGAAGGTTTTTGAAGCTTAATTGCCAGAATGTATTAAACTTACCGTTGGATATGGCGATTGGCCTGACATTTCTTTGTAGGCACCTTGGCCAAGACTTTCCAAAGGAGCTGACTCTTTCTTGATGATGCAAAGCTCTCCACCAATCACGAAAAACATCATCACAACCACTGTGTGTCGAAGCATGCTATTCTGAATCGATTGAGCTGTTTTCCTCCTCAACTTACTGATAATTGTTTGAAGATCCAGCGCGTTTTATACAGTTTGTCGTTTAGGACAATATTGTAATTTATAACATTTGCATCACATTTTAGTGATCAATATGAAAAAGAAAGTCAATTGCAGTAATGCCTACATACCTCTTCAGACTTGTTTAAGCAAATTCAATATTCATTTGTGTAGAATTTAAAATTGCTGTTTAAAAAATTAACAGGAAATATTTTGTTGTCTGTATAAACATGCCAGCACACCTAGTTTCCGAACCGGAACCGTGCCATCTTACACATAACAATCGGCTCATGCGCTACATAAGATTTTATGTGCTAATTTAAAATGGTGAAATAAATTTATGATAACTAGAGCGGCAATCATATGTTTTTGAATCAATATATTTCAGAAACAATACGGCACTTCTAGGTCAAAAAGTAGCATCCTAAAAATTGGTGCAGGTTTTAGTCCTGCTTACAAATGATTTTTTTTTTGCATATTACATCCCACAAGCCTTCTTTTTGAAAGTTCTAAAAATTTGAAAATTATGTACACCACATTAATTTTTGCCGTTTTTATTAGCACACAAGCAATCAAATATGACTACTTAAACATTTGTAACAATTCAGCTGTACATAGTTGCCAGATTCCTTTGTTAGAATTATCATTTTGATTGTTACAAATGCATGTAGGTGGTTGGAATTTGGTAATTTAGCTAAGTTTTTGGACAACATTTGCCAGAAGTGTTATTAGGTATATTAACTTGTATAACACAGTGGTAGTTTCTTTGGGTTGAAAAGTGATGAAGAAGGTGCAATAGCTTTTAAATTTGTGGAATTATAGCTGGCACCCCCTTCTACAATGCTTAACTTTATAAAACACCGTGATTAAATAAAACCCTAACGTACCAAAAAACAGAGCAACAAAGGTTCAAGGAATTGCCACACTATCATGTTGGTTGATTAAAAAAGTTTGCAAAACTGTTTGTGAAAATCCAGCCTTTGAAATTTTTTAAAGTCATAAGATACAATTTATTTATTTTTCAATTTAGATTTCTTTCAAGAACAATGTCAAGTAATTTTCCAAGTCATGACGAGTATTCTTTGTCTCATAACTGAATTTATACTTCTGCATTTAAAAGGAAGTTACCTTGAAGTCAATTTTGCTTTGTTCACAACAACAGCCTTATAATCTATGTTATTTACCGCTGACAGAAAGCATTTTTTACTGTATGTTTTTTGTCAAAATTCAGAATCTGCTTCTTTTGCATTGTATTTTATTTTCATTGTGGTCCGTTTGAATTAAGTTTATTTGTTGGCTCACGTTATTTGATAAAAAAGCAAGAATTTGTTTAGTATACATTTTAAAGATAATAAACACTGCCCACAGCTCAAGGTGGTTTCGATAAGGTAGGTGCTGTAAAATTGTATTGCGCAAGGAGCTGTAGCTCAAAAACTTATCTGTACTGAATAATTCTTAAATTATGTTTTTTTATCAATTACAGTATGAAGACATATTCCCAACCATACTATTGACGAGTATTCCTTTACAGTTATTTCTTTGTCCCATTACTGACTTTGTACTACATTTTAGTGGAAGCTACTTTGCTACTTTAGTGCGAACGGTTTTTGCTCAAACCAAAATGATTCCCACCTTCGTGTTGAAAACAACAACCTCGAATTTTAAGTATAGTGTTTAAATTTTCCAATGTTTTTTTTTTATAAAAAAAAAATAAATTGAACTATTTGTAACATTATTGAGCTAAATTTAGTACATTTGTCTACACTAGACACAAATAATTTTATACAGTATTTTTTTAGAAGAATTTAGAACATTTTTTGCTTCCATTACGTTATGTTTCCATTGTGGGCCGTTTTACAGATTATTTGTTTATTTGTAAAGTCATTAAATGAAAATAATAATATATAAAAAAAACCGTACGTTTTATGAACATGTAACTAAGATACAATCCTTGCCCGCAACTTAAGAAGGCAGAGTCCTGCAATTTGGCAATAAAGTTGGTTTACGACGGCAGTAAGTTTTTGAGCGTTAAGGCCAATTATTAAAAATTTTTGTCTCAGTTCTACTTACATCATTACTTACAGCCCCAGCTAGGTTAGAAACAATTTTACTTGCAATTTTGCTGAAAAAAAGGTTGCATACACAATACGAACATAACTCATCGTCATACAAAGTCGTCATACCCACGGGTAGTCTTGGTAATCCAAAAAATTGCTCAAGTTTCTCAATACTATTTTTTTCATTATGAAGCCACTGCTCTCAAAAGAATCATTTTTCTTAACACGTATTCCATAATTTATTTAATCAAAAAACGTAAAATTCCGTGAGGCGCTAGCAAGCAACCATTCCTTGCAATATGATCATCTGCCTTATTTTTTTTTGTAGCTTTTTTTATTTTTTAATAATTTTTTCTGTAATTTTTGTATCTTGCTGATCTCTAATTTGTTTTTCAATACATCATGAGCTTGATTCTCAACACACAAAAACTGCGCACTAAATATTGCAAAGAATCTAACTGAAAACGTTTCCAAGTAGGTATATGTTAGCAGTAAAATTACATTGTAACGGGCATGTCTCTCTGGGTTCTCTGACCGGGTCAGAACGTCAAAGTATGCTCTACAAATTAGTAGCAGGTGTCTGTCACTCGGTACTTAAGCGCTACTATTGCAGGCCTATATCACCTTTGTTTGCAACCACTGCTCTGTCTTCTAGATGCCAAATGGCAAGTCGCAGTCGCAAGATCAAAAAAGAACACCAACTGGTACTCAAAAAAGTCTTTCGGGAGATTTTCTTTGTTTTCTTTTTATTAGTTTACGCGTAAGGTAGGAAACAAAATAATGGAGCCTTAGACATGAAAAGTAGGTCCTACCACCCTCACTTGCGCCATTCCTTTACTCCGTTGAGAGAGATGAAAAATCATTCTCGTGTCAGCAAATTGCTAACCATAAAAAGCTCCGCCCCCTCTAGCATTCAAAAACTGCTGGTAACTTTAGGGGAAATCAGAGGCACCTCTAAAGATACCATTATGCATATTTTGCTAATGAAAACTAACAAATTGTCATAATTGACAACTAGGATACAAAGTTTATGCTTTCCCTTAAAAATTAGGTTGTCATGTGGGTTAACTAGGAGTATTAACTAACATTAGTTAATGTGGGTCCTTGTAGAAATATAACCCATTTAAACACAAAATGCTTTATTCTTAGTGAGTTATTCTTACTTGTGGTGACTAGGTCTTTATCAAAATTTTTCTCGGCTATCACATAATAGAGTAACCTTTAGAGGAATATACACTATGAAACAATAGTTAATGTAGATTTTGTTTTTATTTATCAAAATAAATTGAAGATTGTGGTCAACAGGACCAACATTAAAGTTCCTAGTCCCTATTAATTAGCTAAATCACATTATCAGTACGCCGTTGTTGGAGTATCCCATCACGGGCTTGTAAGCATGCACTTTAGTGGAATGGGTTGTTCTACCCACACTGCTCTGGCCACAGACGGACCCATTGCTGGAACTCCATATGATACACTGCCAAGGCCTCCCCATCGTCTCCGCACCTGTGTTAGGATAATTTGTCCAGCTAAATAATCCTATCAACATCCAATTGACCGAAAAGTTTAAAAGGGAGGGAGTCTAGAAACGCTACATAAATAGTGATTTTGAAAAATTCATAAATCCTTGAGGGATTGATGCAAAAGGTCAAATAAGGTATTTTTGACCCGATTTAACTCGATTGTTTCTACAATTTACTATTCTAACATTTAACTATTTAGTCTAAAAAAAATTTCTATGGCTTGATGGATTCCAAATTTTTAAATTAACTTTCCAACAATAAATTTTAGCGTCTTGAAAAACCAAAGTGCGTTATTTCATTATGATGTCAATAATAAAAAAAGTGGGGGTTTCAATCCATCACTTTGAAGTGCAAAGACTTTTACAATTTTTCAAACCACACTTGTATTTTTCAGTGGTCACACCTAGCACATGAAGATTTAAGAATGTTGAAAAACGAGACTTTTGTTTCCTAAAACAACCAATTTAACACGTTGTCGTGCGAGTGAAACAAGCGGAAAATTTATAAAATAATTCTCGTCGGAACAAAGAAAGATATCAAATAATTTTACTTTCATGACCTGGGCATAAAAGAATCGGTTTTGGACACATAAGGAAGTCACCGGTAAATAACCCGTATTCTATTTTTCAGATTAAGGTAAGAGTCCATGACTTAGCTATTTTGAGTCTTACAAGGGGCGTAAAACTCCTAAATCAAATGGCTTCTTGTCCTTGTCAAAGCTGTCGAATCGGCGAATACTTTGATTTTATTCTAAGGTAATACAGAGCCTCATGATCTGAATTTATTTCAAAACCTTCTCCGTTATCAATCACGCCGGCATCCAAAATTGGATATAATAAGTGCTACTAATGATGAATAATTACTTTTTCTAAAAAATCCCGTTTATATTTACGGTTTTGTTTAAATACAGGTTACTCAAACAATGTTTATGGATATTAGTAAATTTAATAAAATAAATTCACAACAAATCATATCAATTGTACAGTTTTTTATTATAACCACAGCGTTTGGTCTACCTGCGGCTACGCTACGAGCGAGCGGTTTTTTATAGCGACGATTTGTTAATAAGTTGCTTAATTATTTGCAACTTTGGCGTCCTTAAGGAACTCTTTAGTTGGACTAACGCGTCCACGCTATGAATCTCCATTTGCAAATTTCCCAGAAAAGCTAACAGTCGAGAGACTACTCCGATAAAATCGAGACCAGCACTTTTTCTCCAACGAGAAGCCGGACCCTGTTCTAAGGTTACCGGTGGAGAAGCAACTTTAACCAAATTCAAGCATTCATTAATATGATATTAGTCTCAAATTTGGTTGCAAATGAAATTCCATCAATAAAAAACGCATTGTTAAACGTTGGTGGAAGACTTGAAACTCCTAAACTTCTCTCAAAGTTTAATTTATTTAAAATTCCACAAATTGTGGCAACTGATAAATGATGCGGAGAGAAGCGTTTGCATACGTGTGTTCAAATCTAACGAAAATTTCAGCACTAATTAAGAATATAAATATACCTAGAGTAAATAACCACTTAAATAAAACACAAGCACAGAACTTCTGCACATTGATGTGAATCTTTGATCTTACATGGAACATGGCGGGCTTATGTATTAATTTGAAATAATTGTTCTTGATACGAAATTGTTTCTTACATACATATTTGTGTGGGTTTCTGTCCATAATCGTTTAGTTTTCTCTTTCTATTCTCACGAATGCTACTGCATCACATCAAACACACTACATCCATTGTTCCCGATGTCACAAAGAAGTTGGATTATAATTGTTGGGCTCATAACCTTGTCTTCTTTATCAGAGTGTTTATGTTTTCCGGATTTTCCAGGTGCACTAGCATCATTTTTACAAACAAACTTAATACTTATTGATTACTCCAAATACCGGGAACATAAGGCACAAGGTGAAGAAATTTTAAAAACAATTTGGCAAGTGACACCACTAATGCGATTGAACTCTGTATACGGGAATACTACTATATTGGGTCCAGTCATTGAAACATTAAAATCTCAGCGGTTTAAACATAAGCATGTTGCACAGGTAATTTATGTTTATAACATTCCGCCTAATGAGTATTGCAAGATAGTAAAAAACTTTGAGTGGCTAGGTGAGTAATGGCTTGCAATCCCTTGTATGAAAAAAGGATACCACGTTTCGTGTATGTTGTGCGGAATTCCTCATTATTCATCTCTGCACAGTTGAGGAATCGGATATCATATAGACAAGCGCCAATTATGTGCAAAACTAAATTTGCCTTGTCCTTTCCAATAGTTGGCAACTTTCCATCTCGGATAATACTGGATACAACATTTAGAGCATTAGTTCATCATTGTCCGATGAGTTGGCAATTGCGTAGTGGATGTGTAGTTGGTGTTGACGAAAACAATGTTCTTGACCCCATTCCAAATAGAATGATTGGCTCTATTATGGTTGATCACCATGCTACAAATGTGCTAACCATGCTTATAAAATCCGTAAATTCTACAAATTCTTGGTTACCCAATTTTACAGTATCAGAAAGCGGTACACTGATTTATGTGCTTCCGCAACCAAGTACCTTCCCGACGTCTAGAGAAGAACTACTGGGGACCCCTGAAAACAAATTCATATTTCTTCGGAGGAAAAAAGTGTTTAATTTTGTGAAGCGCTGCGTGACCTATCAGTGGCCGCTAACCAATACCAAACCTCCTGAGGTGCATGGAATACCTCTCTGAACCCGGAAGATGCAATGCCCTATCAATGATGTGCACGCACGCTGAACACAACAATAAACAATAGTCAATTGTTTATTGAAACAAATATAAATACTAAACAAATATATGGCCGTGCATTAAACCCCGAATGGAAAACCCCGAAACTCCATTCACAAGTCATTGCATTGGAAGGCTAGAGATATATGACCCACTGCCCCCTCCTAGGGAAAAAGAGACAAAAGAATTCAAGCTTAAATGGAAACCAAAAAACAAAGCAACCTTTTTAGAATCAATGAATTTGGAGCTAAGGGCAAAGAATTCCGTCACGATGCAAGATTTTACAAAAACAACTTTAGTTTCTGCATCTAAAGCCAAAATGAAAGTACAAAAAAACCATGTTAATGAACCCTGGTTTGACGCTGAATGTCGCGCCGCTAATAGGGCTATGAAAAAGGCCCTGTATCAGACAAAGAAGGCTAAATGGTTGGAAGGCCGAGACGAATTTTATGACTTGAGAAGAGTGTACCGAGCCATAATTGCCAAGAAGAAGAAGGCACATTGGGAAGAAATTAGAAGTCGAATATCAAATTCTTATGACCCTCAAACATTCTGGAGCGCTATTAAGACCCTTAATAAACCAAGCGCAAAGAAAATGGAAGTATCTGAGTCACAATGGATAGATTTTCATAATGCCATGTACCCACCACGAGGCGACCATAATTTTTTATTCCATGATGTGTTCCAAAAAGAGATTGATGCAGATTTTAAAATGTGGGAACTTCAGTTAGCATTAAAACGTTTAAAAAATAAAAAAGCAGCCGGGCCGGATCAAATAAGCAACGAATTTTTCAAAAATCTGGACACAGCAAATAAG
>JAQFYP010001592.1:0-14990 GCA_034694865.1 Bilobella braunerae
AGTTTTGATCGAATATATGTGGTCACTTGTAGGTGGTCCAGGAAAAAAGCCTTAGGGCATTTACTGAACCCATTTTTCCCATAAGATAACATTGTCATAGTTTCACCATGGCAAAAGGTAGAACATCCTTTTAAGCTTTTTCTGTTACATTTTTCGGTTTATCGCTAGTTTGACTTAAATGAAAAGTTATTATAGTCTCAATGACACAGGTGACCCATCACCTAGCCCATTCCATGACCTTGTAAATGACCACCAAAACCGATTTTTTTTTGCTTTTCTTCCTGGTTTTGTCTTAAACAAAACTTATAAATGATAGATGATAGTTTTAGTGACAATTTTAAGTGCCTCAGAACTTTCTCTTTCATATCTATAACCCCCTAAATGACCCCCATTTATCCATATGTGTACTAAACGCTACTTGGTTACGTGCGTTTGCAACGGTTTATTTGAAATAAATTTTGAGTCGAGTGGGAAAACCTTACTAAACAAACATATTGTTGTCGTCACCATGGGTTCTATTTCAAATAGAATTCCAAACAAAGTATTGTGTTTGGAAAAAAATTCTGGTTATCAACTGTTACGCTTATCTCTACAGTGACTTTCATAATGATTTGAAACATTGGTAATTAGTTATTTTAATTAATTAATCGACTTTTTGTTTAGGTGAGGACTTTATGCAAACTTTATGTGATTGATTAGTTTGTCTGTCAAAAATTTTATTCCTGCCAAACTTTGACAGGAATAACAAGCAACCGTGTTTGCAAACAGAACGTCATTTGTGCGTTTATGAAAAATGCCAAATTAAACAACAAAATCATCGCAACTTTTAAAATCTATAACTTGCAAGTTTTATGCAAATGTGACTTAAATGGGCGCCAAATCGATCAAATGAACCTTTAAAAAAAGTTTCAAACCAATTGCATCCAATTGCCCACTTTTCATAGAAGGGATTTTTCCGTTCACTTCCGATGTATTTTTTATACAAACTAAAAAAAAAACACTCAAGAATTCGAAAAAGGGCTTCTTAGTTACAGACCCTTAGTTAGTGGTCCCTTACGACGAACGGGGCTTAGTTTTGGAGCTTTTTTGTCAGAAAATATGTACCGTTTTGCTTAAAAAAATTTTTTTGCAAATTTTGAATTTTATTTTCTAAAATAATAATGGTGAAGCGTAATATCTGGAACATTATTAATTAATTATTATTATTAACCGAGTTCAATCAACTTATGCCTTATTCAATCCACACGGATTATATGTTTTTAACTTTTTTCAAAGTTCAAAGCTTATTTTAACTAAATTTGGCCTAAAACCCTGATTTTTGCGTGTTTGATATTAAATTTTTCGATTTCTAAGACTTCTAATGAACTATTCAAATTTCGACTAGAAAAACCTTGGAAGTTTTGGAAGGTTTAATGAGATGGTTTTGTAGCAAAATGCATTTTTAGAAATTTTCTTTAAAACTAATATTTGACAAATTAAATTCATTGGTTTCGTTTCGTGATTTACTGATTGGAAGCGCCAGAAAATCATCATCGGTCTTTTAATTTTAGAGCTTGATTTCTCTAGCCATCTTCTTTGAACTAATTGAAACATTTGCATTATTTTCAAAATTGGTTTTTTTTTTACAATTTTTAACTAATTTTAAATTTTTAAATTTGCACAACAAAATGTTTTCCCCAGGGATTCGCTTTTACCTCTTTTGTAAGGCTCCCTGAACAAATTTAGAACAACGCATGTGTCAAAAATGGGTCATCTGAAATCAAGCTATGTTGCAATCACCTAGGTTTTATTTAGAATTCACACAATTTCTACCTACACAGCGGGCAGTGTAGGTAAAAATTGTATAAATCATGGACAGAGTTGTCCATGATTCGAAAGGTTAGACCAATTGATTTGATTTTCAAATGATAGAAATCGAGAATCGAATTTGATTTTTTAAAGTTATTTTTTTAAGCAAAAGTACAAAACGGTCCCATAATTTTCGACAATTTTGCAATGCAAAATCGGAGAGTGAGATAACCTTATGAAGGCGCTGTGCTATTTTTCGCTGTAACAACCTTGCCAATCTTGAGTTTTGTAAAACTCTCTGTGCACACCTAACTATAGTACAAGGAACTGTTGTCAAGATAATTTAACACAGCTACTTGTAAATTTTGCATTTTGTAATTTTACTTGAATTTTAGAGAAAATTTTCAAATATGAGTTAATGAAGAAAATTACTGTTTTTCCGTTTTCCAAAATAACTTCAAATATTATGGGATTTATTTAGTAAGAAATCAAAAAGCGATACTACGATGCCCCTGATAAAATCCGAACCTGTTCGAGGCAGGAAGCTTGCACGTAAAATATTATTTAAACTTTAGTTAGTTTGTCATTATTATGAGTTTGTACATGTAGTAGGTACGTACTGTTAAACTAAATACATCTCAATAAACTACATTCACAAATTAGGATTTTTAATTAGTAGTCAAGCAAACAATAGAATTGGGTTATTCTTTGATATTGTTTATTTAAGATCGAATTAGTTTAAAAAAATTTACCATATTCGTCACTAGGGAATTAGATTTAGAATTTGTTGGAAATTTCTGGATTTCTTGGATTTTTTTTCATGGAAACGATTGCGGGTAATTGTTGCGGGTACTCCTCATCACCAAAAGCAGACCTTTCCTAGTGGGCAGTTTAACTGCGGGCAACCAGAACAACTGCTTTGGTTTACACAGGACCCTGATTCCTCTTCGCAGGTTTCGACATCTGTTGAACGCTCACCTAAAGGAGAACAAAACGAATTGACAATTTTATATTCTCAAAGTAAGTAAGAAAAAAGTTGACGTTTCACAGTGTTGTGAAACAATTCAACACTTACCGCTGGAAACTTCAAAAAACACTGCTACAAATATGAAGATCACGAGTATGAAAATGAGGCATCGTCGCGTTGACATTGTGGGCTATTTCAAAAGATGCTTTTAAAGTCCTTAAAATGATTTATATTGAGAGAGAATAAATAAAGTTTTTTCTCAAACTGGATTCTTGTCGGAGGTATTTATACAATTTCATTGAATGGATTTGAAAAGTTATCTCTCATTCACTAAGGTTGATTCGCTTGTTGATGTTTTTTTTTTCAAAAATTGACAATTTTGCGTTTTGCATTTTTTTTATTTTCGATAGCAATGTTGGATAAACTAGGAAGTATAAGCGCATAAGCATGAGTCGATTGCTCTTACTCCATGCCAAAGTGCAAAAAACTCCGAATACAGCAAAGATTTTTCCTAAGAAAAAAACACTATAAATCTGAGCAAAATCCCAAATTGGAAGGAAATCACTTAGCAATTATAGCCATTCATCGCTTTATCAGTTGAACTTTGAGAAGACTTTGTGAGCATCCAATCACTCGCGTGCTCATAAAACTGCAGCGTCCTATTTTTGAGGTTGTTGCTTCCATTTTTTACAAGTTTACATTTTACTTCCATTTACAAGTTCAATATTTCTGACCTTTGCAACTGAAGTGGATAGGCAATTGACAGTTGCATTAATTTAATTTATGTCTCTTATGTGATATTTAACTGAATGTAAATGCAATTACCTACTTTGCAATCGTATACGAGAAAACGCTTGACAAAGAATTAGCGTTAGGGTTGAAAACAGCAGAGACGCTGGGTTAAACAAAAGAAAAGAAAATTTCAAATTTTTATTTTTCAAACCTAAAACTTGATTTCCTAAAAATTGAGGTGTAAAATTTGCAGCATTGAATTCAACGAAACCAGAAGCCATTTTCATAATTTTTTTTCAATATTTCAAAAGGAGGTGAGTTAAATAGTAGGAGATGGTGAGTGAGTGACACGAGATACAGCAGTGAATTTAAGACAAGAGATAAGGACCAGAAAAAATAAACCGTTGTAAACGCACGTAACCAAGTAGCGTATTGTACCCGTGTGAATATTTACGTGGTCATAGATATGAAAGGGTCGTTTGAGTCTTTAAGGACTACTCAATACTTTTTGTTTTGTACAAAACTAGAAAAATTTCAAAAAAAAATCGATTTTTCGGTGTTAGGGGTCAATTAAAGGGTCTTCAAATGAGGGTCAGAGGTAATTTGGGTCATTGAGACTATTCTAACTTTTCATTTCTTGTAAAAAAAAAACGAAGAAGAATTTCAAAAAATCCGATCTCCGGTTTCAGGGGTATTTGGGGGTTACTTTGGGAGTCATTTAGGGGGTTATAGAATGGAGGTCAGGGGTCACGTGGGTCGTCGAGACTATACTAGCCTTGAAAGTAAGATCAAACCAGCAACAAATCGAAAACACCGATTTTTCGAAATGAGGTGAAAGGGGCTGACCCCCATTCGAACTTTTCCTCAGTCTCGACCCCGAGAATATTCTCCTAAAAACAAATTTGACAAAAATTAGCCCACTCGAGAGTTATCGCGCAAGCGGACGGACGGACAGAACATTCTCATAAAGTAGCTAATACGCTACTTAATAAGCGCTTAGATGCTGGAGGAAGAGTCGAATCCTAACTCAAAGATTTGATCATAGCAGAAGTTAGTTTTGTTCCAGCTTTCCTACTTACAACATATTCAAAAGCTCAACATTTCTGAAAAATTGAAATCTCCAAATTTCAAAATTAAGAAATCCCAAAGTTATTAACATTGAAAATTAAAACTATCTGACAAATAATAGAGTGTAATGCCATTTTTTAGCTGGATGCCTACGCTTCAGTTTCTGCTGGGTATGTAACATAGCAGTGTAGCATAAGACAAAGCCTTTGAAATTTAAAATCTTCTAAATTAAAAAAAATCGTGTTTAGTGTTTGTTGGAGGTAATTCTACGCTGATGAAGCGGAACCTATAAGCTCTCCGCCGACCCTTAACATCAAGGTAATTGGTCTACGCCACTTTTTGACGCAATTGAATTTAACACCGTATTCCCTGATTTTCTAGGTCTAAGGCCTCACGGTGGGGCGCTATTATGGAAAGTGGTCCTACTTCCTCATTCTAGAGTTCAACTACTGCGCGTTCCAATAAGTGGGGCATTTTTAGGACCCTTTTCAAATTATAGTCAAAATTGAAACAGTGCAATTTATAAACATTGTTCTCAAGTTACAAAAAATACAAGTACAATTTGTTTTTATTCTTAATTTTTTTAATTTGCTCATTTTGTAAAGATGTTTAGGTAAAAGTGATTTTGTTGGATGACAAATAAGAATTTGCATCAATTTCAAATTGCTGTTCCAGAAATTGTATCAACTTATATTCTGATTTTTTTTTAAATCCACAGTAATCCAAGTAATAAATGCACAATCAGACAAATTTATGAAGGCTGATGACCTTGAGGTCAACAGTGAGCTCAGAGATCATTGACCCGCAGTTTACCTTTTGCTTCATTGTCATCGCCCTGACCTTTTCTCCCTTTTACGCAGAATCTCGTCCAGAATTTCTGACTTGCGTCATTTACCTTTTGAAAGGTTTAGTCAGGCTTAGGTTAGGCTTAAAACCTAAACCTAACCCAAACCCAAACCAAGCCCTACATGGCATAAAAACTTTTTCAAAAAACTTAAAAAAAATTTTTTTAAATCGACTTCGAATGTCATGATTCGAAAAGTTATACAATAATCCAGAAATTTTTTTTTTCAAAAAAAGACTTCACCGAATACCTCTAGGTCCAATCCACCCTTCAATGACACACGCTGATCTAATCAACGTTGTTCATTTTCGTTTATTTAGCTTATCGGCCATGGGCTGGTATGAGTCCATATTTAAATTAAAATTAAAATTAAACTAATCCAAACAGATAAATTCAAATAATTGTAAGGGACTCCTAGTTTATTTATATTTATTTTACATTTACATATTTCCTTATTTTGCTTATTATAGGTATTATTTTCTACGCTATTACTCGATCTATCTAGTACTTGGTCTAAAGTCTTATCTTCTACCAGAAAAATCTAAATCAGTATTGATTGCAAATTTAACATAATTTCAATAACTCAATATCTAAGTACACTAACTAATTCATTGACAAAAGTAGCCCAACAACTCAATGCCACCCAAAGCCGAACTGTGCGTTTATTTGATTTTTTTTTTGATATTTTAAGAATTTAAATTTTGTTTTTGGACACTTTTTTTAATGGAAGTGAGAGTAGAATTTGACGATGCTTCAAGTGGTTCGAATTTGCTCAAACGCAAGAATCGGACCCATGTTTGGCAAACTACTTCTCTCACGGAATGAGACACAACTGATCAAATCGGCAATCGTATTGCAGACACCCATTACAAATGTCTGGATTTACACAGGTTCCATTAGCTTCGAGGCATGTGGTAGGGTTGTTTCCTTAATTATTAACAAGAAAATATTGATCAGCATTTAGAAGCTCAAATTCTAACTTTAATAATAGTAAAATGTATAATGATGAGTTAGATGAAAGTTAAATTAGTAGGTACTTAAAGTTTTTCTTTGGTTATATATTCTAGTGCACATTGCTATCAAGGGATAGTAGAGGAAACATTATTAGTAGAGGAAATTGTTCTCCGGGACAATATTCAAGCGATACTATGAAAGATATTAGAGTGGGTATAGGGAATTTCATGAAAGAAATATTACCATAGAGGATAACAAAATAACCCCTAAATAATATCTCTTCCACAGAGTTCCCAAGCAATTTACCTGAAGTCGCAGCGGCATAAAGCAGTGCAAAAAGTGTTAAAATTAGCATAACCAAGAACAACGACGTTGACATGGCTAATGACGAGTAAAAAATAAAAAAAAGAATCAAAACTCGAATCCAATTCTATCCTGTCCGACATATTTATACATTCTCATTGAATGGAAGGGGTCATTTAACTTGACAGTATTTGTTGAAAAATAATTTGTATCTCACTTTTTTTTTCAAAATTTTGACACAATTTGCAAATTTTATCTTCTCCAGGGTTGAAAAGTAAATCCTCCTAAATGAAAGAAAATCGGAAACTATTGTTTTATTTTCATTATTTTCTTCAATTAGTCAATTTAAGTCATAATTAGTCAATTTTGTTAATCGAAATAGAGGGGTCAGAGCGTGACATGAGATATGACAGTGACCTTCTGATTGGTCAGTTGACATCTGTAGAGTGTCCCAGTTGACCTTTGGCAAAACGCTGCAGCTTCTCCAGGAGAGATAAGAACAAAAAAGCGCTTGGACGCTGGAAGAAGAAACAAATGTTAAGTCATAGTCACACTCAGAGATATCAAAAAGCTTGAGAAGAAGTCAGTTCTTCAAAAATGTTAGTCTTCATCCAACTTGGATTAGGGTTTGGGGTCACACAATATTCCAAAGTTCTATTAAAAACTTTTTCAAAATTTTGCATCTCCAAAGTTTAAATTTTTGGAAAAGCTTAAAACTTGGATGTTTTGAGAACCCTTGCTCCACCGCCTGGCAAATAATAGAATAAAAGCCATTTTTGGCGTAATTGGGAAGTGGATACGTTTCAGTTTCTGCAAGGTAGATTACACAAGCATAATTCTCGAGGTTTTGGGCACAATTTAGTTTTAAAGTCTTAGTTTGCGTTATTATTTGACGCAATGAAATTGACGCCGTATACCCTAATCCTCCTGCGGTGGCCTCACTGTAGGGATGTGAAATCGATAATTGTCCAATTTTTTTCCACTCTACATGGTAATAGGTAAATTACTTTTCGTCCTAAACAACTTCGCAGAAACAAAGTGGAGCCCTTGCAGGACCCCTTTCAAATTGTACTCAAAACTGACAAGGTAAATTACGACTAAATTAATTAAATTTTATGTTAATTAGTAATTCTATTTTGGCTGAAAGCGGTTGAAAGAAACATTTTGAAATCGAGTTACAGGTTTTGAAATTTTCTTGTTTTCCGTTTTAGTCTCATTTTAGTAACGCAACTCCTTTTTTAGAAAACAAATTTAAGCAGCATAAGAAAAAGAAAAACACCAATTGACTTTATGAGTGGTTCAAGAAAAAGATTTTTTCTTTTAAAATTTAAAGAAATTTTTTTATTGAAAGCGGTTCCAATTCAATTATCAAATTTTGAGTGCTTAAAAAGCAGTTTTAAATAGATGAAGCTTACAGTTTAGAGATTTTCTTTGTTGAATTTGGGAACTGAGGCAATACAAAAAATTAACCCGATTCTAGTAATTAGTCTGTATTTTTTTGCTAAGTCGAAATATTTTCAACTCCTGAACACACGCGCATGCGCAACAAAATGACAACATACAAATTTACTGTAGAACTTTCTGTGGCGTCAATTAAACAAAAAATGTTTGTAGTGTTTAAGACGAATATGTTTACATTATGAATGTTTACATTGTTTAGAGGCATGTGGAGGGTAAACAAAATGTATTGCTTAATGCTCAAAGCATTGATCAATCAAATGACTTCCATTTCATTGAGATGAAATTACAATGTGCAGCAGCACTTTTTTTTTCAAAATTCTAATTTAGCAGAAGACCACCACACGGTAACTAAACAACTGCATTTCAAGGTCATACACTTGTGAGAGCTTAAAGCTCATAGGTAGAATGCTACGAGTGTAGAGGTCAATGACCTTAGTCAACCTTTGTCTTCTAATTTGTTCTAAAATTCCATTTCTACCATAATTGAAAAAAATTATCAAAACAAATTTTGAAGAACAACCGCTGCTTGAATTTGTTGTTTTATTTTCCGTTTTAAAATAAAAAGTTTAGTTTTTAAAATGCTTTTTTTTGTGTGAAAACGACTATGTCGGCAACATCGCTCCATCGCTGAGCTCTCTATAAGTCCTCACAAGCAGCACTTTATTCAGAATCAAAGATTAAGTTTTAATTCTATTTTTTTTTGCTTTATGAAAGAACACGTCCACTTGCAGCGTCGAACCGAGTGCTTATGGCAATCAGAAAGTGATTTCGTACTCAATCACCCTCGATCCAAACGAAGAGCAATCATTTTCCTGGAGAGGAAACTGTGCCCACCGTGTAAGGAATGTGGTCTCTCTTCCCTGATTGGTCGATTTGAGTCTACACCAAAATAACAATCAACAAACCACTTGAGCTAATTCATACTCCACTCGTCAAATCTATCGGACCAAGCTGGTGAGTTTCGACAAATGACTCAAATACTGCTAGATTTAGTGCGTCACTTTTTTCGAATTGGGGCGAGGGTCTGACAAGTTATTTTTTTACGCAGAGTCAGTGACGTTGGATTTTTCAGCGCCACTGCGCCAATCTCCTCACCATCCTCCAATTAGTCTAAACACTTTTCAATTCAAAAATTCAAAACATGCCTTTCTAAATAAACTTAAAAGAACTAAATGACTTAAAAGTGTTGCTAGTTATTACATGAAAATGAAGTGATGTGATATTTTTTTAATTATAAAATGAAAATAGTTGTCTTCATTAAACTTCCAGCCCATCAGCGTTGAAAATAGCGGAAATTCCGAAATTGATGAAAACCTGAAAATGGTGATGAAAATCGATTTTGGTGAAAACCCGAAAATGGTGATGAAAGTCGAAATAGATGAAAACTCGAAAATGGTGATGAAGTTCGAAATTGATGAAAACCCGAAAATGGTGATGAAAATCGAAATTGGTGAAAACCCGAAAATGGTGATGAAAATCGAAATTGATGAAAACTCGAAAATGGTGATGAAGTTTGAAATTGATGAAAACCCGAAAATGGTGATGAAAGTCGAAATTGATGAAAAACCTAAAATGGCGATGAAAGCCGAAATTGATGGAAGTCAATGAAAACCCGAAAATGAAAAAAAATTGTCACAAAAGCCACCCATAGTCAACGGAATCATCGATGTTCGCATTGGTCCAAAATCTGACGAATCAGATGCGGCTGAAGAGGGTCCACTGGAGAGGAGGGGCACGGCCACGGTTCTTACCGTCGCCACGGTGTTCGGCAGCATTCAATTGGCGAAGCATCAAGTCTTCATTTTCAAATTCAGTTGACTCAACTGCTCAAAGTTCCAGTCAACTCCAACAAAACTACCGTGTCGTGGTCGTCAGCTAATTTAAAATTTTGAATATCGTATATAGTTCCTTGATCACTCAAAACTTTCAAAACTGCAGAGTGAAAAGTTCAAAACATTTAAAATTAGCAGATGGCCAATCTGTAGTATGAATTCCAAAATTTTTGGATTGAGATGGCTTGAGGTCAAACTAATAAAAGTTCAATGACGCTTCCATACTAATTTATTCGTACGTTCTAGAATGGATAGAATGAATGGATCTACTGGATTTTTTTCAAAATGATTTAATCATAAATTTAGATATTCAAAAAAACGAACTTCAAATCAATTTCAATTACGACTCAAACGAAATCCCTTGCGAAATCAATTTCAATTTCTTTAAAATAGTTTTGTAACTTGATTTACAATCTGTTCAATTTGTCATGGGGTAGTAGGTCACTTTTCCGTCCCGCGGTCACGGCGGTCTGGCGACAACGACACGTGAACTACTTCGGGCCACCATCACAAACAAGGCCCTCTGATTGGTCCAACTTGCAAGTAGGCTCCCACATTTCTCTGCATGAGTGCTGCTGGGCACGACGCAGAAGCCGTGGAAGTAGGAACGGTCTTCTGCGCTTGCGCAAGTCCAACCACCGTTCATTTCCAAGTACGAAAGAGAGTCAGTCCGACTTCCGCTGGGTCGACAGTCGCTGTCTCCTAAACTTTTATTAAATCAATCAATCAATCAATCAATCATTTTATTGATATATGGTCAACCCATATCAACATGTTAACATTATTGTGTTAATAAGAATATGAGAGTATAAGTAAAGTTTACGAACTATGTTAAATTAAATTAATAGCTGAACACAGCATACGACCGCTTAGTACTGCTAAAATTAAATGAGAAATGTTTAAAATAAATAAACGATGAGGTCACATTTGTATAGAATTTTTCAGTAAAATAATGGTAGTGATGGAAGGAGTAATGGTTACAAATTGAAGTATTTTCACCACAGCAATTGGTACACAAACAAACAAAGGGAGCAGGGCTTGAGAAGCAGAACTTTTATTAAACGTGTTTTTGAAATGTTGTTTTAAAATAGTTCGGAACGAAAAAGAATTTTTTTTCACAACATTGCCAAGCGCAAGCTTCAAGATGGCGTTACTCTAGAAATAAAATAAAATACAAATAAAAGGTCAATGACCCTTGCCTCGTAATCAAAAATAAGGTCAATGACCCTTACCTCGAAATAAAAAAATAAGGTCAATTTCCCGCAAGTACATTAAGGATTTGTTCTGGAGTAGATCGTGAAAACGAAAGCGAATATTGTGTAAAAAGGAAATCGAAAACAAAGCTTCATCTACCAAAGTCATTTATCAGATGATGAAATCAAAGGTAATTAAAATTGTAATTAGTGATTTTGATACGTTAATTAAAAATGTGAAAGTCAAGGTAGTGAAATTTAATTTACTTCACTTTAAAGGGCTTTAGTTGAACAGTACGTATCTCATTTAACGAAATGCTAATGATCCAAAATATGAAAAGAAAACTGATTTTTTTGAAAAATTTACAGGCAAAATCGTGAGAATCGAATTTGCAACACGATTACAAAAACAAAGTTGATGCGGATTGAAGTCGATTTTTTTTTTCAGTCGTACCTAATTTTTTTCTCAATTATGAAAGTTTGAATGAAAACAAAAATGTTGCGTTTAAACAAAGATAAATACAAAATTGATGAAACTCGAATTGGATTTAAAATTAAAAAAAAGAAATGATAAATTAAATGTGTTTTTTATTTAATTATTATATTTGTGAAACCAAAAAATAGAAGAATTGTATCCTTAAACATCTGAGGTAGTTCAAAGAAAATTGGATGGTAATTAAATTTTCAAAAAAAAAATTCCTAAAAAAATACAAAAAATTAGAGCAATGAAGAACAGTTGTAAAAACAATTTTTTAAATAGCGAAAATTTAGGCAAAAGAAGAGCAAAGGCAAAGAGCGAAAGAAGAAAATACATCAAAAATCAGAACTGTGTCAAATCCTGTTTGAACAGCGATAACGAAGCGATTTGTTTAGAATTTGTTTGAAAATGTGATTGACCTGTTAGCCATTTTTTAAATTATTTTGAGCCTGAGGGAGGATTATTGCTGATTCTAGTGTGATTTTCTAAAAAAAAAAATCTTGTTTTAAAAATGCTGATTAATTCAAACTCAGGTACAAGTTTTGAAAACAAGGTGAATTGTTTTGATATCAATTTTTTTAAATGTACAATTTTCAAAAACACAAAAAAGTATTTAAGAAAAGACATTTTGATGAGACTGGGAAAAGAATGCGACGCCGTTCACGGTCTCTTCGCCGTCGCCGTGCGTAATTTGTAGAATGTCGCAGACGTATTGGTGATTTGAGCACGACTTTGATTCCGTGCAATTCTTGCAGGGCACCGTTGCAGGCTCTCGTGAACCCGCGTATGCGTATTCGCGAATCTTTGAATCTTTGAGTCTTTGAATCGCCAATTTAACGATTTTTTCTAGTACGTATTTTCATCTACTGAAGTTTACTGCGCCGTAGATTTTTCATGCAACAACTTCTCTTGGTTCTACTCAATCAGCGATTCTGCCCTTGACAGCGTCAACCAATGACGTGTCTCGAATCTGTTCATATGCGTCTGGAAGTCTAGCGCCGAAATCAACGTAACTTGAAAACGCTTCACCACCGTGAGGTTCATTTTTTATTTTACTCGGGCCGAAATGTATTATGTATGATGTTGCATGATTAGTAATTAAGTACTTGATAATGAAGTAATTAGAAGCAATTAGTAATTCTTGCGATTTAATTTTTCCCATCATTAAAAACTGAAATTGATGAAAAGGCGGAAATTGATGAAAAACCGAACTTGCTCAAAGGCCGAAAATGATGAAACATTGAAATTGATGTTCATAAAATGTTAAAAAAGAGATATAAATACTCTGACAAAAATGTGATTTGTTTAGAAATTTTCTGAATCGTTAAAATTAGAAGTTTTGTGTAAAAATAAACATAAATTCAAGTTTAACAAGATAAACAAATGCAACACGTTAAATGTAAACAATAACCAATTCAATCCCTCATGCCCTGTGTTAACAACTATGATTATAACTGCAATTTGAGATCTACTGAAATTGCTTCGCAAACAATTTCTCCAGGTGGAAAAAAATCTGCCTAATTTTGTCACACGACATTTAGAACATGTTTGAACACCATTGACATCTTTCTTTCAAAGAAAAACGTTTTTTAAACAAATTTACCGTACGATACCAGATAGGCGCCCGGAAAGAAATAGCTGTCTCGGGAATCTATTCGGAACTTTTTTTCTCATTTTTTTGAGAGATTGGCACTTGAGGGAATCGGCTACGCTTCGTCGTTCTAGGTTTCGGGTCCAGAAGCGATCTCAGCATATCGCTCCCGTTTCCAGCGATCAGCGTCATTGGCACTGGAATTTGTACCTTTGCACTGGTATGCCACATTTAACCAATGATGCCATCAAGACACATCCATTCTGAGCCGTCAAAGTAACAGTGTGCGTCAAAACAGGAATTCAAGCATTCGACGCACGAGAATACGCATGCGCGAGTGAATCAGTTCCCGTGACGCTTCGTGTTCAGCAGCTTTTTTAGCTACATTTCTCTCCATAAGTGTCACTGGCTATGACGGAGGCAATCCAACGAATCGTCGCTTTGAGTAGCGCTGTGGAGAAGCTCGTGAAGGGATGCGACGCTGCAAGGATTACACGGTGGACTGCGACAACGCGAAGAAATCTAAAACTGCCAAAGAGGCCATTGCCGCATCTCTGTCACCTCGTGAAGCCCACGGTGGCACTTCCCCGACAGCCGGGACCCGGACCGGACACGTAGTGACGCTGATTCTGTTCCTGGCCGTGTCACTCTGAGCCAGCGGAACTGCTCAACCTCGCTACAAGCATCAGTCCTCTTTTTCCAAATTGAGGGCCATGTCACGGTCCTCACCGTCGTCGCCACGGTGGTCGCCAGCGTGAGACTGGCTCAACGCGCCTAAGCCACGCCTCCAAAACTTCACAACAAACATCATTCACCATTTTCCTAATGCAATTGATCTCCTCAGAAGTATACTTCATTAACGGAATTCCAAGACGTGTCAATTGAGAGAGCTTTAGAGCTAACAGAATGCAACAAATAAAAGGTCAATGACCCTTGCTTCGTAATAAAAATTAGGGTCAGTGACTCTTGCCTCGAAATAAAAAAACAATAAGCGCTTTAGTTGAACATTTTCTTCATTCTTATTTTTAGTTGGGTCGTTTAATAACGCATATAATTGTGATGCAAAATGAGAGTATCTCATTTAACGAATGCTAATGATCAAAATACGTGTAAAAAACTATTTTTAGATTTACGATATTTACGTATTTCTGATTTTTTTTATGAATGCTGAAAACGATAATTTTTCCGGTTAAATCGTGAGAATCGAATTCACAGCACGATTCCAAAAACAAAGTTGATGCGGATTCAAGCCAATTATTTTTTTTTCTGTTTAAGTCGTACCCAATTTTTTTCACAATCATGAATGTTTGAAAGAAAACAAAAGTGTGGCGTTGAAACAAAAGAAAAATACAAAATTGATGAAACTCGAATTGGATGAAAAATTAAAAAAAAATGTTAAATTAAATGTGGTTTGTTAAATTGTGAAACCAAAAATATAAGAATTGTATATATTCATTTGAGGTAATTGAAATAAAGTTCGATGGTAATTGAATTTTCAAAAAAAAAAACTTTTTTTTTCCTGAAAAAAAAAAACAGAAAAGAAATGAGAGCAATGAAGAACAGTTTGTAAAACGCTGTTTTTTTTAAATCGCGATTGTCTAGACCAAGGTTTATGGAAGCGCATGAATCTTTAAGGGGGGGCTATTGCGTTGGCATGGTGATATGGTGCTAATGCTAATCTTATGGGAAATCTTGAATTTCGTAAATCTGTTACTAGTTTGGCTACGTACCACCTACAAGTCACCACAATATCTCGATCAAAAGCTGACACTGGCGCAC
>JAQFYP010001593.1:0-14988 GCA_034694865.1 Bilobella braunerae
AGCAACGAAAATAACTCGTCACTGAACTCCCAGGAGGTTTTCAGGGGGGTGGTTGGTCCAAGTGTTCGGAGGCAGTCACGCGGTACCCCCGGAGACGTGAAAATAGATAAATAAAAAAAATCCGACGAACCCCCCAAGGGGGTTTGGGGTGGGGTCAAAATGTTCAGGGGGTAACTCCTCCCCACATACCCATACCCTACCCCCGTAAACCGAAATCGTACCGAGAATACTGACAATTTGTCAACTAACTGTAGTCGACAACCTACCTTCTGGCAAGGGTCACAGACCACGGGCCTAACAAACAAAACATTCTTCAGAAGGACCCGATGTAATATTTAAAAAAGTTTCAAAACAATGCCTGCTGTAACCTGCTGCGGCGACAAACATCGGCCTCAATCACTAGCTTGGAAGGCGGAGTAGCCATTATTGGTTAACTTAATTAATTGATCGAGTCGATTAATTAATCTAAGGTTAATTATAATATTACGTTTAACAGCTCAAAATTGTAAGCAAGAAACAAGAAGGGATGAAATTAGCGCTTGTCTAATGCTCACGGAGGTTTGAACGGCAGATGGCGCGCGGTTGCGTTTAGTTTTTCTTTTTTGAAAATAAACAAAAATAGTCGCCCTTTTTCGCCTGAACGCCACAATTGGAAAATTGTTTATTACACGGAACCCTTACTTATTTAGTGTAGAGCAGGAGTTTGGCAGAGCTAACTCAAAAGCTATGATTTTGAAGGAGTATGTCGTCACTTCAAAATTATTATTTAAGTGCCTAGTTAAAGAAAAACTCAATAACATTGACAAAGGCGTTTACTATCATCCTTACTACGTTTTTAGCCATGCATTTGAAGTTTATATTAGTATTGGCCGTTTTTGCCGTACTCTGCATTAGTCAAATCCCACAAGGTACAGTTAAATTTGTATTAATATATAATTAAATTAGATTTTTTAGCTTCACAAATTTTATTAATTTTTAGTGGAAGCGATGTGTGGGAGGAGCAGTGTCTGGGACTGCAGGAGTTGTTGCAGAAAATATGGCCAAGATCCAATCTGCAAGGAAACTAGGGACGGAAGAGCTTACATCTATGAAGGCTGCAAAGAATAGCAGGGCAACAAGTGAATATGTATACAAATTAACCATTGATAATATCAAGCATTGCTTATATCTGAATTGTTTGTACAAATCATAATTATCATGTAAACAATGAAATAAACAATATCATAATACCAATGTTTTCTTTTTACAAATGTCATTCAGTTTACACGCCACCTTTCACATTAAGTTGTGCATTTGACAACTAAATTACATTTTCAAACGTAAAAAAATAGGTGAATAAATAAGTCAGCTTTTATTTGCATTAAAATAAAGTTAATGCAAAAATATTGCAAAATTAAATATTAGATAAAATGTCGCTATAGTTTCTTTCGTTGTCTTCGTTGTAAAAATAATAATTTAATTTTTATTAAAATTTGAAATTTTGACGTTGAGAATACTAAAAAATTTAATAAAATATACTACCCAGAAGTATATTTGTTTACAAAGATCGACACGGAGTGCATCATACACTAATTGAAATATGGCTATTCATATTTGCCGTGTCCAACAAAACCCATTTTCCGAAAGACAGGCAAGCATAAAAATCCCCCCACCTCAACTCACTGTCTCTCACATTTGACCGTCTCATTCCTCTGTTGGGGGTTGAGTAGAAAGGGTCTCTCTGTCCTTTCAGATTATTTATTTAACTTGAAATGTCTTGCAAGGGACCTACTTGACCTGTAAGTCGAGCACAGGCATATGGGTCATTCAGGGTGTTAGACTAGACAGTCTTAACAAGTTTTTGAAAAAAATTGTCTGCCAAATTCATAAACAAATTCCCCGCCATTTTTCAAAATTTGATTTTTGAAAAAATCTCACAGGGGGGACCATTGGAAACTGAATAATTCCCATGTAATTTCCCATTGAAAATTTGCCAAAACTGATTTCCAGACAAATTTTGTCTAATTCCATTGCAACTCAAAGTTAAGTTGAAAATAATAATTTAGCTTAAACACAAATAATCGCCCGTCCATTGGCAGGGCAATTGGACCTCCACAGTAGGCGAAAAAATTTCTCAAGCAAAAAGTAAAACTAGAATAGCGTATTAATAGCATGGTGGTGCTATAGCGTAGAACTCCTATTTTCACTTTGCTATTTCATTATATAAAACAGAGATAGTTGGTGGTGAGTAAACCAACATCAGTACCCATTTTTTCGGTATTTTATAACAATACGACTATAGCCTAATGGTGAAAAGCGTTGCCTTTAACTTGAACATCGCTGGTTCGAATCGTTGTAATTTTTTTTCACTTTTTTTTTAGAATAGTTTTGAAAATGACCCAAGGCGCGTAGTCCGCGGGGTTAGCACCCTTGTCCTTACTTGGGTAGGTGCCGAGATCTAATCTCGGCAGCCGCACAAAAAAGTGAGTGATGTGGTAGTGGTGAGTGGAAGCGTGCAGTGGTTGCGGTTGTGGAGGGTGGGCTTGAGCCGGTATATCGCCTCACACTCTCAGAACTTTCTCGGCAACTCACAGGCCGATACCATTCTTCCCCACTCACAAAGAATCATATAATGAGCATATGTTGACCAGGCCATAGGCGAATGTCAAATAGCATCCAAAAAAATATAGTTTTGAGAATGGCAAAATTCAAATAAAAAATTATCAATAATTAACTTTTGAAAATTGAGTTTGACATGTATATGGGGGTTCTTACGCCACTGAAGCTACCTAATACCTCCAATTGGCTCAAAACCAATTTCTAATTAGTTAATTATAATTAACAATAATTAACTTTTGAAAGTTGAGTTTTACATGTAAATAGGAGTTCTTATGTACGCTGAAGCTAACTATGACCTCCAACTGGCTCAAAAACTAATTCTGTCTAGTTATTTAAATAATTAATGAGTACTCCGTCTTAGGACGGGCTTCCTGCCTTGCCTTTTTATATGACAACATGGAAAATTACCCGTACAAAAGTTGTTCATATTATAAAGGGGAACAACTTTTGTATAGAATACTTTTCTCTGTGCCCCCCCAATGATCCCCAAAATGACTCCTTGACCTCAAAATGACCTTTCAAGGTCAAATCCTACGTTTTTGTGAAACTAAAATTTATGATAGCTTTAATGACCCCAGAGCCCATTTTTACCCGGAAATAGCATTTGACCAACGAAAGTTTGAACGTCCGTGTTTAATTGTAATGATTTTAAAAAAAAATTGTAAAAATAATATTAAATACTACCTAACTTTAAGTTTCCTACTTCCGCTACTGGTTGACCGTTTTACCCCGGTTTATTCAATTGTCAATTGCGATTCTACTTAGCTAATTATGATTAAACACTTAACAGTGAGCCATTTTAAGGTAAAATTTCGCTTCATCGTACATAAATCTCCCAAATTACATGTCAAACTCAATTTTAAAAAGTTAATTATTGTTAATTTTTTATTTGAATTTTGCCTATCTGAAAACTATTGTAAAAAAAGTGAAAAAAAAAACATCACGATTCGAACCAGCGATGTTCGAGTGAATGGCAACGCTTTTCACCATTAGGCCATAGTTGCATTGTTATAAAATACCAGAAAAAAAAGATAGTGGTGTAGATATATGGATTACGGAGTTTACTGAATCATTGGAACAAAGTTTTTTAGCCATTTTGAAAAGTTAATTGCAAAAAAAATTATTGAAGTTGGTAGGATTCGAACCCGCGACGCGAAGTTCGCGTTCGAGTTTACGTCGACGCTTTTCATCATTAGGCCACGGGGCCGATTGTTATAAGTCAACAGAGAAAAAGGGAAATTGAAAATTGAAAATAGGAGTGCTACGCTAAAGCACCACTATGCTATTAATACTCTATTCTAGCTTTACTTTTTGCTTGAGAAAATTTTTCGCATAATGTGAAGGTCCATCTGCCCTGCCAATGGACGGGTGCTTATTTGTTTTAAGCTAAATTATTATTTTCGGAGCGTAAACTTAAATTAAACTTAAATCAGTTTTGGCAAATTTTCAATGGGAAATTACATGGAAATTATTCAGTTTAGGAACCCTGTTCTGTCGTTGTCTACGGCCTTCTTTAATTAATTATTTGTAAATTTAAAGGTTGTTTTAATGAAACTCAACTTTTGAATTTTCCATTCACGCGCGTGTACTCGTCTTGCTACAGTCTCACTGCCGCATATTGGCTAATCAAATAGTAAGGCTATAAAAACAACAACATTTCATAAGAGTAATTAGAATAGAGGAGTTAAAAATGATGCATAAATACTGTGGCTGGTATCAACGCACTTTTGCTTGCAACACGTTATGTTTCTTTGAATCAAAAAGTGAGAAACCTCCCCCCCTGATATGACCAACAGGAAGTCCACCACCTATTTGTTAGGATAGTGAGACTCACGCCGAGCATGCGCTAAAATGGCAGCAATGGCAATGTGCTATTTCTGTCACTGCTATTGGAAAACAGCGATGTTAATCAGTACAATACAACTTAACTACACTTCTATTCTGCTAGGAACTAGTCAAGATCCCGTCCAGTGACTTTTACAATTTCACAATTATACGTTATCACACTAATCACTAATAAAAATTGAACCTGAAGCAATGTTAGATGCCATGTTCAAAATAGAGGTAATACTAAAACTCAGAACGAAGGAAAAACGCAGACTGACTTGAAACGACAAGAAAATGCTTAATCCAAGAAAGAAATTTAAAAAACGTATTTTGTCGATTTTGCAGAAATAATAAGAAGTTATTTCTAAACTTGGAATTTACAATTTTGTCAATTCTACGAACACAAAATATAATGTCAGTCTCCAGTGTTAGAATGTTAAAATCAACTACTGTTTATCAGAATTTTTTCTAACTAACTCGAGTATTTAATTTATTGATTATTTAAAAACATTAATACAAGGACAGATTAGACAAATCATAAAAGATAGAAGCACATTTTTAAAGTGCTTCTTTGCACCTTTCTGCTGACGCTATAAATGATTAAGAGAATGTTTTGTTACCGAAACATGTCTTCCCTTAATTCTAATTGTTATCTCTATCTCAAACAGTTTATCAATTCATTAAAAATGTTAAAGTTAGAACGACTACAGTTAATATCCGCCGAAATCAGCTATTGAAAACTCAACGTAACGTTACGGTTACACCCAAACAATTTACGGCAAAACATCATTCTATGTCGTAAATGGGCCAGACTTTGTCTATTGATTTTGAAAATTTTACCAAAATAGATCCATTTCACAACATTCTTGTGATTTCTTAGTCATCTCGGTTTTGTTCAAACCAACAAATTTATTATTTAAGAAAATGGTTTAAATTATTGTTTAAACCGGAATACCCTTACTATCATCTACAAAATAGCCCTAAACCTTCACGATTTAATGTCTTAAAAATCACTTAAATCTGGTGGGTCTCGAAGAGTACCATTGAATACTAAAATAAAATACAAAATAATGTCATATAGTTATAGGTTTGTATTTATCAACGTCAATATTACTATTTTTTTACTCATTCATCAAAAAGAAGAACATTTCAGAGAGTATTCGTTATTTCGTCGAACCCCAACTAGTTATTAAAGATTGCTAAATTCGTTCTAACTGATACAATACATGTACTTTAATTAAGTAATTTGACGTATATTTCAAAACGTGGGTACGATGGATTGTTGATGCTAAAAGTTTTTAAAATTGGCTTCCGTTCCGCAAGCATTGTGCGTTTAAAAATAATATAAACGTACTAGGAAGCACATTTCCTTCGAGAAACAAAGAAACTTCCATATAGTAAACTTCCTATATTTGAAACAAATCCACATGCAAAAATTGTTTGTAAAAATCAATGATTTTTTTTGTATATAATTTTTTTTAATACAGGCAAAATTTTTACTTAAATATTTCTTTTGTAGACATTATTCAGCTAGTTGCAGAAAAAGACTAATTTTTTAGAGTAAATCAAAATAATTTGTACTAACTTGCATGAGAGATATAAGGAACGCGCATTAACTTAAAGTTCTCAACAGCCATTATTTTAATCCTACCGCAAAAAACTACCTCACGCACTCTGATGCTCCTCTGCATCAACTTCTATTTTAGGCAGGTACATGAATAAGGCAATAATAACCGAGGTGAAGACAATAAACCTATCATTTCCCTAACGACTATCACAAACATGGCTTGGACTTTAACCATATCAGAATTCTTTCGCATTTGCAAATCCCGATTGTCCGAAACTTTCTACATAACCGTTTCGTCTACAAGCTAGAATTCTGACTTTGTGAATGTGATGTCAAAGGCTAATAAATAACGCAATTCTCTGTAGCATATATAAGAAGGGCCAAAAGCTACTGTGTGTAGTTTTTTCGAAATCTCGAAAAAAGAAAATTAAAAAATGACTGCCCAGTATATAAATTATGGAGTGTTTTGCATCTGACGCATAAACAAAATTGTACACACTTAAATATGAACAGAAATCTTATATAATTCAAATACATGCTTGGCTAAAATAATTCAAAACTAGCAAAAAACCGGAAACCGGGAAAATAAATTTTCCAGTTTTGGAGGTCAGTTTAGGGAGACCCCTGAGCAAAAGTTACGTTTTTAAACTTAATTTGAATTTGAAATAATTATATGTCCATGGAGTTTGCATTATCGTCATCAGCATCCTTTATGGATCAATTATTTCACATAAAATATCGCCTCCAACGTTTTCCACCGATTTCCAGCAGTTTTGGTAGCAAGTAACGCCTATAATTTATTCTTTCCTTCCTCAATTTGCAATTTTAGTTGCCAAACGCTGTACTCTTACACACACACGCAAACAGGCTTTCGCAAATGAAATGAAAATTCATTTTATTAACTACTCTGCCATCGCGCGGCAATTAAACAAGTATCAAGCTTTTGTCGCCACCTAGTAACCCAATTAGAGTATACTGAAACCAAAAGTTGAAAAACAAGTTTTATATCGATAAGATGAAGACCGGCATACTAGATTACTGTACATCTACTACACTAAAGGAATTAAGTATATTTACTACAGCAATTTTCCAGTATAAGTAAACAGCAAAGGTTGCAGTTGATTGTTGCAACAAATCAAAGCTTCACAATCATAAAGTGTAGTACATTATTGCATTGTTAGCAATCAACTACAGCGTTCTCTACGTAAAAAATCACAAGTTCACTTGCATTATTTATATCAACACTTAAATCATAATTGTTAAGGGTAAGATAATTGTTCAAGAACAAATGTTGATAACATAATAGTCAGAGAGGTAGGTTGTTTTAAATTAAATAAAAAAATGTCAAAATTTGATTTTGCATGTATTAAAATTTTTGTGTTAATGCGGTTCTAGTGTTGATTTTGTCCCTAAAAGTATCCCTTGTTTCCTTTGACCATTCATGGTTCCCCTTTTTTGTTTCCAGAGGGAGCGAACCTAATCATAATGTTCACAATAGTAGTCTCTAGATTTGCATATAACAACCTTATTTTTTACCTTCGAATTTACAAAAAAAAACGTAGCTACTGGAGCCGCGTCACGAGAAAAATAGGGCAACGAGAGTGACGCTTACTGGGTTTGCAAAAGTTTGAAAATTGTTTTTTTTAGTAAGGTTAGACTTTGTTCTCTAAATTGCTATGATGAAAAGACATGCTAACTACAACCTGCCCGCAAATTGTAGATTGTGAACTTGAGTTGTGCTTATTTTTATTATGGTCAGGTTTACTTAATTAGTTAGAACAAAATGTTTATAATAGAACATTAGCAAGAAAATTTTTTGAAAATATCACTCCTCTTCAGTAGTTCCACATTTTGAGAAATCGTATCTCTAAACTATCTTTGCATCGCTTCTCGTCTGTGTGCTATTGCGGTTCTCTTGTTCAAATTAATATTAATAATTAAAAATAAACAATAGTTTCCTGTTACTATTGTCAACAAAACTAAATATGTCCATCATACTCTAATAGCGTAAACGTCTGAAACGGCTTCCAATAACACAAACTCTAAACAAATTTATCCAAATCTAATCTAACCTTTAATTTAAGTTTATTTGCAGTTGTTTATAGGCGCATCTAAACTGTTATAATATAAAACTCTTTGAAAAAAGAGGGCTATTTGACATTCCAACATATAAGAAAGTATGTAAAAAATATACTAGGACAGACTCAATAGCATACATATATGCAAAAAAAAAAAAGGTAAAGGAGCGTTATTTGAAATTCCCACAGTGCGGGTGATCAACATGAACGGAAGGGTAGGGATGTGGTAGGGATAAGGGATAAGGACTCATTAGCATAGATGTTGCCATCAAGGAGGCACAACAGACTATCCGTAACATTCCGCTGTTTTATGGGCCTAAAGTACAAAGGCCGAGGATACCAATCTGACATGAAATACGACCGTAGCTTTCGCCTGATATCCGCAGGTGACTCTATGCAAATGAGGGCAGGCTTTAGGATCACCTTAACACTGTTAGGAAACCTTATCAGGTAATTTCCATATCCTTTGTATCTGTATGCCTACTTTACGGCAATATGGGCATACACATGGTCAGAGGCAAGGTAATTTTTTAAGAAGAAATCTAACAGCAAATAATTTGTTGATCTCATCGTGGCTGATCGGGACATTTGAACCCACGTTCTCATGCTGGGTGGTGAAAAGAAACTGAAGCCCTAACTACTCGGCCAACCCGCCAACATAAGCAAAGTAGGGTATTGTTCAGAAGTATTTCGATGCTAATGGGAAACCTCTCTTTATTACACGTCTTCTAATTGTGCAGCCTAAACACGAAGATGCGGGCTTACACACTGTCCGAGGCAAAGCGTTTCCACATAAGATGAACCAATAGCAAAGACTTTTTTGCGGCTTATCGGGGATTTAAGCCCACGTTCTCATGCAATAGGCGCTTCGATTTACAAAACTGAAACGTACACGCAATACTTTGAAATTTCTACGCAGCTATGTTCTACCTAATTTTTACCAACTAAACACAAGCTTAAACTATACTATAAAAGGGCGTTTGTCTCGCCAATTTTGAGTTAATTTCCAATCCAGTTAAACCAAGTAAAAATGAAGCCAGCAATCATTTGTTTTGTAACATACTTTTTTGCAAATATTGCAGCTCATCACTACATGATTTCTCCAGAACTCTTGTACAAAATTCTTGCGACTTTAAACTTGGGGGATGGGTGCGTGGGGGCAGTGGATCTCAACGGTGAGCCGGTGTTGGACCAATGGGCAGACAAAGAACAATTTGAAGGGGTGGGATTGGCTCAGACACTTCTCTACTCTTTACAAGACATCTACTCAATTCAGAAGGGGAACTAAGCTGCTTTAAAGGGAATGAAAATCCTGTTTATTGGTGGGTTCGAGGATTGTGCGCTACGTGGTTGGGTTGCGGCGGCAATTTTATCAGCGTGGGGAATTCCGTGTGACTTCTACGTTATTCAAGATGAAGGAGATGGAACTGTGCCATCGGTAACAAGGCAACGTACCAAAGGCTTTCTTAAACATATTCACCAAAGCAAGTTTCCAAATATCAATTTTGTCCATTTTCGCGACGTCGACCACAATTTGGATTCTGAAGTACCAAATTTGAAAGACTACAAAGCCGAATTGAAAACACGGTAAATGGAAAAAGAGCAAAAGCCATTTCCAAAATAAAGGCTTGGGAATCTAGTACTGAAGGAAAAAAATACTACAAAGTGTAAGTTTACATTTATAAGCCAAATCAGACTTGTTACATAGGTTAGTAGTACACAAAAAGAAATCCATTATATTTATGAGAGTTTTATCTACCGAAGTTGCTATGTTCACACTGTCTAAGTTTATGTAAAAGTAAAGGAGCGTTATTTGACATTCCCGCTTAGTAACAGGTCAGGTCAACATTTAATTGAGTAACTAGTGACCTGGTAGAAAAGGTTTTGCAAATAAGGGTAGTCTTCTGAATTCTCATAAGGCTACTGCGACACTTTATCATTTCGTATCCTTTCTCACTGTACAGAATAATCATTTAGTTACGAGCAGAACAACAAAGACTATTTTGTGGTTGATCATGAGCTTGAACCCAAGATTTTAGGCTGCCTAGTCGAGAGAGACAGAAGCTCTTAACCACTAGGTCAACTCGGTTGACTATTAAGCTTAGTTACAATCGCTACAATTTTTTTTGAATAATGCAGTATCTCTCATTTCATAATATAATCATTACATTAGTATACTACAAAACAATACGGTTTGTCAACTTGTTTAGCACTCCAGAAATGGTGAAGAATTATGCTCTTGTTGTCAACGGAAGTGCGCGACGTGACTCCCAAGTCAAGCCGCCAGAATTCAAGCTTGGTGAATACTGGGCTTCGCAAATTTTTACGGCCGCCTCAAAAATTGGCAGCTTTTGGACTGCAAAGAACATTCTCGTGTCTATTGATTTCCATCGCGTTTCTACATGGGATTTAAATAATGTTCCAACAGTGCATCAGGAATTTGGTTACAAGCAAACAAAGCCCGCCGTGATTGTACATATCGGAGCTATTAAACCATTTGTACTCGATGCATTTTACAAAGGAGTATTGCAGTATGTTGTTATCCCAGAGCCCTTAAATGAAGCCCTTACATCTTCAGAACCAAATATAAGTTTTCTTCATTTTTTTCGTGCTCATTTACAAATTGGACCAACTGCAGCTGTCAAAAAATATCTGATAAGCAAGACTGCTCACACGAAAAAGGAGAGGTGTATGTTGGTGACTATCAAAATGTTATTGTGGGCCTTACTCCGCCACAGCTTTATTTTGTGAAAGCAAACTCGCGAATAAATCGGTTTGACGAGTGTGCATTAGTTTTGACGCTAAAGGAGGCCGTCGCAGGAAATGGCTTGTACAACTATGTGAAGTCCACTTTTACTGGACAATGACACGTGTCGACCTGGCGTAAAACGCAGTTGCTAACTAATATGTATTCCCAAACCACATTTTCAAAGTAAATAAACACTATATGATACCATATTTTTAATTTTAAGTACTGTCAATAAACTATTCTTTATAAACTATAGTATTTATTTATTTAGTAAAAGTTAATTGTGAAATGTATTTGTAAGTTACTGTACGCTACAAACAACTTTTTCAGAGGTCAGATTTAAAAATATGGAAAGAAATTCTAATGTCTTGTTTTCTTATAATGGGCATTATACAGTGTTTTTTACTAGAAACTGAACACCCCTAAATAAACAATTCATTGATTTTGCTCAACTGTGAGGAGAATTTGACGCAAAATAATTGCATAATCCGAGGTGACTCGCTTACAACGCTAAAAGTAAAGAAGATTTACAACAAATTTTGCTTCATAAAGTTTGCCGGTTCTGTACCAGTTACTACTGGTAACGAATCGAGGTGTTCAGTTTCTAGTGAACGGTAGTGTACCGTATAGTCGACAGAAAAGAACTCTTTTTTTTTTAAATTTAACTCTAAAAATTTAGTTTAATTATTTACTATTTACTGCTAGTGTACTCTTAAGTTACACTAAAGTTAAGGAGACAGTGCGGCAAATAAATTGTACAAAATTCTTGCTCAAATATACATGAACTTGCTGCACCGTGCTTCGCGCTGCCGCTTTGCGGCACTCACTTGCTAGCAGCTTTCCGCAGTAACAATAGTCTTGTTGTAACTATTAATGACAAAAGTCTAAGCCACGGCCGGCACCCATGTCACTGTGTGGGAAACATAGTGAACAAACTGCACCTCCAGCCCCGGTTAGAGTAAGCAAGTTTTACACCCCTTTGAGGTTCACTCTAGCCGAGGTCCACAAACCGAATTGAAGAGTTTGAGAGATTTTGAAATATCAATCTCAATGTAAAATTTACTGGTGGAACTACGATGAATACTAGCAATGGGGGATGAGTTTTCTAGGCATATAAGTGAGTTCTGTACAACTGTTATCAAGAGGTTTATCTTCTCCTTAATACTGATATACTCACAAGATATGGTAGATAAACATTTTGTATGTCAAAATAAAAGTAGAGCTACTCTTTGAAAGTGTTATTTGCCAATTATTTTTGTGTCATTATTGCCGTAAAACATGCAAAACGTTCAAAGGGGCCTTCGTCCCTACTTACCTTACACGGTGAAACATCCATTAACACGGGTAAGAGTCAACAACTTTAGACATTTGATCCTTAAAATACTTCACTTTGTTCCTTTGAGGTCAGGTTGAATTGCAAATCCACTTGGATGGAGCGGTACGACATGAAACAATTTATGAACTTACAAAGTAAGGACTCCCGCAACTCAAATGCAATTACATTCAATATTGTAATTCTAAGAGTGTGTCATATTTTGAACAAATAGATTGTTCAAATTAAATTTTTTAGGAATATAAATTTGTTAAAATCTAAATTTTGACATTTTTAACTTCAAGGGTTAAAGGCTCCTGCTTCCTTAATACGGATCATTAACGGTTCTGTTCAATTGCCTTGTTGTGGCCCAAGGCGTCAGTTTGGCTAAGTTTCTGGGAACGTTCGACACTATTTAGCAATTAATTAGTTCTTTTTATTCAATAAATAATTATTGATTATTATTATTAATTATTATTGATTATTATTAATGATTATTATTATTATTATTATTAATTTTACAAGCACTAGAACCTACTTTTACTTACTTATTATTACTATGCTAATACAATACTAGTGCTATTACATAATATTATTCGAATTACTACGGCCAAACCATCTCTATGGTCTGATTGATTATTTTAAATGGTACAAGGATAGGATTCCAAATTAACCATAAAACTATTTAATGAGAGTGTATCCGATTGCTAGTTAGATAATGTTAGTTGATGTTGATTGATAGTTAGCAATAGTTAGAATAATTGCTACAATAAGGAACGTTTACCTTTTTGTTTGATATAATTCTTAAAGGTCAATGACCACAACAATTGTTAAAAGTGGGTCTGGGACGTTACAAAAGCGGCAATTAGGGGCCGGGGAAAAGGCCAGGAGGCCTTTAAAATAAAAGGTAACCTTATTGTCACCTGCATCCGGGACAGGCCGCAGCACTGGTTCAGCACCAAGCTCTGGAGCTCGCTGCCGATGGCAAAAAAAAATTCTAGCTAGATTAGCTATTTATTATCTAACTTAGAATTTTGACTCGTGTTTTCTTTTGTTCTTTTGCAATGAAGCAATTTGAATGCAGCCGGTACCAAACTGCCACCGTTTGATGGCAAAACTTCTTACTTCAATTTTGAGGGCAAAAGTAAAAAGTTGAAAAAAGATGAACACCAAATGAATAAAAAAATATTTTCAAAAAAAGGCTTTTAAGTAGTTGCAATCCTCATTATTTTAAAAAAACACTGAAATGACTCTTGAACCGGATTAACTAAAATAGTTAATATATAAAGAAAATATGGAAATGCAGGTTGGGTTTTATGTGGGGAACTTGTTGTTCTTTTTCATTATTCATTATTTTGTGACGTTAATTTTAAAATGAGTATTGTTGCCTCGCTAGCTCGCTCTAGTGAAAACGTATTTTCTAAGTGTATGGTTTTATACCGGTATATTATTTGAAGTTTAAAGTTGTACTACCTATCGTCACTGCTGACTGTTTTTTTTTCATTTCTGCCTATCAAATTGAAAATGAAGTTCCTTCTGCTCGTGACATTTTTAGCGTGTTCTGTGACATCTAACACCTTGACCATTGACCAAAATCCAAATTGTCAACAGGTATATTGGATTTATTGGGGAACTTCTTGTGACATATCAGTTTGCCAAGGATTTCGACATTACAGCTGCACTGGGAGGCAGCTATACCAGGTCGAAGCTGATATTGACGGAGACAACATGGCCATGGCCGCGTCGTAGGAGTTGATATCGCAGCCTGTACCGACACTGCTGCAGGGGAGACTAAACAAAAGACATTTCTTTAAAAAATTTGATTTGACGCTTTTTTAACATACAAAAAAGAACTCGCGAACCTTTGAAACTCTTTTGGCCAGAGGGCACTATAACAGGTGAGGAAGTGGTAAATTTTGCTGGGCAAGCTGCGCTTCTCGGGAAACCGAGCACAATCCACGCTGGTGAGTCCGGGGATGGGCGTATGGTAACGCATGCGGTAGATAACCTCCAGGCCAATCGCATTGGGCATGGATACAGTCTCGCTGGTGACACAGAGGCGTACGACAAAATACGAAGGGAACAAGCCCACGTCGAGACCTGCCCATGGTCAAGCATTCTCATTGGAACAGTCCTCGCCTCTCAAATGCCACATCCAATTGTCCAGTAAGTACAAAATAGCTGATATAGTTTTGTGTGTACTGTTGTGAATGTACTGTATGTACTCTTATTTATATACTGTTATGTTTGTGATGTATGCACTGTTTTATATCTAATTTTTGTGCTGTGCGTACGTTTACAGTGCAGTGTATTCTGCTTCTGCGCAACACTGCACACTTTTCTGTGCACACGGTGCTGTTATGAATATTTTCCAGATATTCCAATCTATGTAATGTAATTACTTTTCCCTATTTACTGTTATTATGTACTCTAAATTTCAAGTGCTTGATTGAGACAATTTTAACATCCGATTCTTTGAAAATGGCTTCAACGTTTCTATTAACACTGACGATCCAACGGTGACAGGCACCCAATTAGACGATGAATATAATCTACTCAGGGCGTGGGGCCTTCAAGAGCATCACTTTCTCAAAGCGGTACGCAAAATGAATCCCTTATATAATGTCTAGTCTTATACTAACTTTTCAATTTCATTATTTCCATCTTTCCAATTTTAATCTACCGTAGATTTCCAAATAGTACCCCAGTCCCAAATAAGACCCCATCTTCCTATTAGTGCCCCACCCCCAGCGGTCGAAATTTGAAATAGTGCCCTATCTCTAATAGTACCCCATGGGGTATTAATAGGGAATCTGCCTGGACATATACAATGCCAGCGTTAGGTTATAAACGTGAT